>CM039530.1:1681741-1738667 GCA_022433055.1 Begonia peltatifolia
TTTTTTTTTTTTTTTTTTTTTTTTTTTTTTTTTTTTTTTTTTTTTTTGTGCAGAGGATCTGAAAATAAAAAATATATAAATGATTAAATTATTTTTATACAATAATCTTGACTCACAATTCTGGATTCAACTCTGGAACCCACGGTGGGACCATTCCCGGCCCCTAACCGGCAATATTGGTTTCAACTCTCTTTGGGATTCTGGGATTTAAATGTATCGATATGAAGTCTATTCTTAAGATTTTGCATTTCAAAGTTAGAAATAAGTGATTACAAGCTCAAGCGCATAGATGAGAAACTTGGGAAGCTCAACTCCGGTGATTCGTTTCTTGTCTTCAAACTGATTGTTTAGTTCTGACGCTGAAATAGCTAACAACCAGGACAAGTTTATAGTAAAAACTTATTTCTTCAAAACAAATTTCTTAATTTACAAGTATTGTAATTGGTAAGAGCCACGAGTTTGAATTTCTCTATGGCTTTCGATCTCAAATGTTGGGCACGACTCGGCCATATTTGAGACCGAGTCAGTCTCAGCCTCGCACTATAGCAAGCCGAGTTGGTCTGTTTGCATAAGTTGGATCGGGATCATTAGTTGGTGATTTTATTTATATAACTTAGTCTTGTAGCATTCGTTCTTTGTCTCTATTGTCTGTCTTGATGAAAATCACACGACATGCATATACACAAACTCTGTCACACACACACACACACAACTGTAGGTTACCCAATAATGTCTAAGCTCAATAATATCATTTAATATGAAGTTATAATTAATTTTTAATTTTTACTCGTTTAAGCTTTCTAGAGGAAGGTAATAATACATCTACATTCAAATTTTCTATTCTAATCTTATGCCTTGGCATGACGCTCACGTATTATTAGATTATTCAATTCTATACTATAATTATTACGGTATTTTTAAAAAAAAAACTTAAAATTTGTTTTTTTTTAAATCTTTAAAATTTACTATTTATCGTAAAAAAATCTTAACGTTTGATAAATAATCAGTTTTAACCTTGGAGGGGGGTGAGGAGGCTGTCCTCCATGGAGAATATGGCTGGTCCACTTGAACCAATCATCCTGTACTCGAAAATATTTTTTTCTGATAATTTTTAAAGGAGAAGCTAGCTGGTCCTCCGACCAGCCGACCTCTCTTTGTTTTAGAGGACAGTACGGCCGGTCCAACTGGACCAGCCCTACTCCGCAAAAAAAAACTTGTGATTTTAGTCACGAGTTCATCCTCTAGCAAGCGAGTACAACTGATCCAGTCGGACCGGTCGTACTCGCCCATTAATGGACATCACCCGTGACCAAAGTCACGAGTGATTCCCCGTACTCGCTTGCTAGAGGACGTACCTGTGACTAAAATTACGGGTTTTTTTCCACGCAGTGCGACCGATTTAGTTGGACTGACCGTACTCTGCAGGAAAAAAAATAGGTGGATCAGCCGTACTCTCCTGTAAAACAAAGAGAGACTGGTTGGTCGGAGGACTAGCCGGCCTCTCCCTTAAAAATTATCAGAAAAAATATTTTTGACCACAGGACGGCCAGTCCAAGTGGACCAGTCGTACTCTCTAGTGGAGGACGGCCTGCTCAGCCTCCTCCGAGGTTAAAACAACTTATTTATCGAACGTTAAAATTTTTTTACGATGAATAGTAAATTTTAAGGTTTAAAAAAAAAAAAAAATCAAAGTAAGGTTTTTTTTTTTAAAAAAAAAAACCGTAATTATTATATGGACGAATAAATGAAACGTAATTGACATTTTGAGATGCAGCGTCCACTCCTGGTTTTAGGTCTACACAGTGGAAACAACCAAAGTTTAACAGCGACCTGTGCTCTGAATTATGAGAGAGGCACATGGTGAGAAGGGTGAGTAAAATGGATTTTTGTCACCCCTGTCCAGATCATGGAGCTTTTGCACCAGCAGACAGAGAAAGAGTTGGAGGGAAAATTCATTCCATCTTCATGAAATTCAAAAAAGTTTCCATTTTTCGAGTCCAGCATCATCTGCTCTTACCCTTTGTGGTTAATAATTGTGTTAAATCTTATCATTTCTCAGGACATTGTTCTTTCTCTCTCTAGAAGGGTAAAAGCCATTGAAGCAGTCGAGCTTCTAAAAATCAGAGCTAGTAATGGGAATTGAAATCGCTGTTTTAGTGCTCTGTTAATCTTTCAGCAACTTCACATGGAATCTCTGCCCAAAGGACTACACTCAGAATCAAACTTATTGGTAGAAACACTGTTTTAACCGAGCTTTGAGGCTGATTTCCTGATCACTGATTGGCCTTTTTTTAAGCAAACGTGCAAGTCTTTTGAAGATCGAAGGTAGAAACGTGATTGAGCAATCAAATCAAAACACTTTTAAATTGATTCGTTTCATGAGTTTTCTTCTCTGCGACCTTTTCATAGTTTCAAAGAATGAGAATTTCGAGCTATATCGACTCAGTTTTCAGGTGAATTTGAGGTTAAGACTTTGATGTGATTTATCTGTTAACGTTGCAGATAAATGCAGTCTAATTTACTTAGCCTTGCAGCTTTTTATTTGTTTCTTGAAAGAGCATAGTCATATATATTCTGAAGAAAGCTCTTATTTTGAACTACAAAGTAAAGCAGAAACAAAATCATCGAAGAAGAATACAAAAAGTTGCAGAGATTTTGAAATTTACTGAGGTTTTTTTTTTTTTTTTTTTTTTTTCTGGGTCATTTGAATTTACTCCCTGCAGATTAAATGGTGGATCTTTTGCTGATGTGGACATGGATTATGCAAGAGTTTCACAAATGAACCAGAGAAAGTAGAGAGAAAGAAGAAGACGAAGAAGAAGATTTTCAATTAAATGCTCATTGGAGAGCCCTCAAGCATGGAGCAATCTCCTTACTATTCACAAAAGAAAGAGGACCCAGATTTGAGTTTGAAAGAGTGGGCTGTAAAAGCTCAAATGAGCCGTGAAAATGCCCTTTCAAGAAGGTTTTCAGGATCATATATCAGAAGTTTCAGAGAAGATGGAGGGTCCTTCCGGTCAGACTTCAGTATTTTTAGTGCTGCTTCCTGTCCTGGCTATCTTCTAAAAGGTATATTTAGAGTTCTCTCTTTGTTTCACCATAAATGAAAAACCATTTTACCATCGGCTGGGTTTCCTAAATTCTTACCATTTTTCCCAGATGAAATCGACCCATCTACTTATTCATTCACCGCAGCTCTTAAAGGTACTTTTTTTTAAAAATTATTTGAAGTATTTTTTCTGGCTTTTAGATGCGAAAATGTTAGCTCTGATGTCTTTTTTTTTTCCGGCAGCGTTGCAGGCGAAGTCTTGCTGTAACATATGGGAATACTTATCGCCGGAAGGGTTTTCTTTGAACTCAAAATGGAACGAGGCAGAGAAATACATTTGCAACCCTCTTTCAGGAGAAGTTCCTCTAGAGTGTTTATCTGCCAAAACGCTCAGTGGAAGATCGTTTAGGAACTTAACGAACAGAATCACCATGTCAGCTCCTCTGGTTTACTCAACCCATTCCAGACAACTCCAGACAAAACCTTCTTCCCTCACACAAGAAGACGTAATTCATCACTTTCCAGTTCCAGGTTCGATCACATTTCACCCACTTCAATTGCCTTTTTATTCATCAAAATTGATTCACAAGTAGATATTTTGTTGGTCTGTAGAGAAGAAATCGTCGGAAAGTATGACTAGAGATGTCGGAATCCAAAGCAAACTGCCGGAGCTCAGTTCAAGTAGCTTAAGTCCTACTTCCACCCCACCCATTGTAGAGAGAGCTTTAAAAAGATGTGAACCAGAACTTGAAGATTCCCCTAATTCCAGTGCAAACATGAAGTCTCGGAAAGAGGTATGTTCTTCTTAGTTGAACATTCAGATGAATTCATGATCTGTTTCTTCGATAATCTGCCATCAAATGACATTGCTTGAAGATCAATTATTTTAAACTTGTTCGGTGTATTACCCTCGTCCCCTCCCCAGAAAGAGGACCCTTTTTTTTCTTTTCATTAATGGTGAGTCTGAAGATGGGACAATCAAACCAGGCTTGCCTGCCAAATGTCATATGCGTACTACGGTCTTCAAAGGTAGCGGTTAAATTCAGAGAACTAGACACCTGGATCGTCACATGCTCCATTTCTATATATTTTCCCAGCCAACACTGATTTGATTTGCATTTGTTAACGGAGGTGTTAAAGCAGTAAATTTGTATTCTAAACTGAGCGCAGGTGGGGAAGAAAATGGAAGAAAGAGTGAAAGGAGAGAAGAAAAGGTGGGAGATGGGGCAAAGTGGGTGCTTGTCATGGATGAGAAAGAGGCACAAACCTAGAAGAAGGAAGCATCTCTTTACTTAGAAAGCTTGCTGATCTGTCCAAATGTGCAATCATCATGGAAGAAGGGATGGGGTGGGGCTGGGGCCTATGCAATATCTCTATTTGACGGTGCTCCTCTCTGGGCTCTTTCTTCTTCCTGTTATTACATTAACAGTCATGCTGTATTTTCTTCTTCTATGCTCAAAATTCATTGACTTTCTCTCTCCAAAAGGAGATTCTAAATTTTACACGAGGGAGTCAAGAGTGAATATGAAGAGTTTAACTTAGAATGTCTCAACGCGTCACCTTTCATTTTAAATAAGGAAAAAAAGATAACATGTATATTTCGCAATATGGAAATATTGACATCAATCCCGGATCCCGTCAAACTATTCTTATGATAATGTTTATCAAAAGTATTGAATTAAAACAGTTTTCACACTTCGTAGCAGAGGCTTTGTTTTCATCAAATATGAGTGAACATTTTATCGCAATCGTAATTAGTAATTTAATATCATATCAAACATATGTACAGCTACACAACAACGAACCAAATTTTTGGCGAAAATGCATGTAAATGCAGTTCTATAGAAGTGCAAGTTTAAAATGTTCTTTAATTTGATATCAAATGTGAACTTCTAGGCACAAGGAACAGAATCAAGTACCCACTGGAAGAAACTGAAGGACCTCGTGTTCAGAAAAAAAAAAATCAACGCTCGACTTTTAAGTCCTGTTTTAACAAATGATATCTCAGTTCAATCTATAATTGTGATTATATTTCAGCAGAAGCTTCAGGTAGTGTGCTGAATGAAAAGGAACCACAAAGCAAAATTCGGTTTACCGTATAGCTCATGACTTTGAGGCATTAGGTTCAGCAAGGGAAATAAGGCGCACTTCGTATATATCATTCTCTCCCTTTCCTGAATCCAAAATTTAAAAAGCATCATCAATAAATGAAGTTCACATAATGTTAAATATAAAAGAATATCTACTCCCCAATCCTCGACTCACCAATTTCTGCAGTAATTCCTGGTCCAAAGAATGACGTAAATTTTGCCTAAAATAATTATGCATAGAAAATTAGTATGCCTGTTTTATCTTAAAAAGGATTTTCATGAAGTAATTATCTCTACAAGCATTGATATGAGAGTGTGAAAAGAGCTAACCTGGGTTATAAACTAACATAACTGAACTTTTAAACAGCGATAATGATTTGTTATTATCCAGTTTCCTAGTCTGAAGAAAACTGTTTACCTGTCTCTGCCCAAAATCAGATAGTTGAAGATCTTTTGCTTTGAACACCAGGACTAAACAATATTTTCCATCTTCTGTTACCTAAGACACGACAGCAAAGTAATGAAAAGACAGTTGAAGCGCACACTGACTCGCGGTGTTATTAAAAATAAGTGTCATCATCAACAGGGTAAACTCCTGCCAAATGATATCATGCAGTAGAATATAACTTCCACCATGGAAATGTATTATCAGAGTAATCCTAAAGAACCAAAATAGATGACGGAGTAATACTAGTTAAATAGTCAATCATCCCATCAATTAACTACTGAAATTACTAGTTTGCCTCACTCGACAAACTATAATAGAATAGACTAGTTGCGCTGAATAACAAGCCATAGAATAATTGAATGACCACACAGGTTATTTAGAGTTAAGATTAGTACAAAGCTGAGAAACATACTTCTTCACGAATCGATTCCAGAGTGGGCGCACTCCGTCGTGGAATTCCTCCACCCTGAAGAATTAAATAATCAAACCATCAAAGAAGGGTTGAAGGTATCTTCCAATGTTACACATACAAATAGCTCATACAACGTGTATGCATACATAATAAGTAAATGCAGAAGGTTCAGCCACAGTCGAAACAGAGTTAATAAGGAGGCTGGTCTAAATGGTTGTTCCAATAAAGATTAACATAGCAGGTAGTGTGGAATAATGTTTGGTAACCTACTTGACCATACTGGAAAATCCGTTTTAATGCCTCTTCCAAGTGCTGCTCATCTCCATACCGGTATCGTATAACATCACTTCTTACCTGGCAAACAGCACCGTTGTTTAAATACTCGAAGCATCTATCAGACGTAAACATAACATAAAGTCATATGAACATAATTTAAACAAGTGCACAATATGGACAACTTGCAAATGTAGTAACAGTAGGCCAAGAGACCTTATGGGAAAAGCAACGGTTTTCTCTTCTAAAGGGAAATCCTCCATTATTTTTCCCATACAAATGACAACTTCTAAGAAACTACATATCTGAACTCTAATTTTAATTTTGAATATTTCTGAAGATATTCCTCTCCAAAACTAGTTCTTATTAGTTTCAGTTCCTTCAAAATAGTAGCTGAAGTAGTGTTCTAACATTGATTTACAAAATACTGCAACATATGAAAGTACCTGTTTAAGAATTGCAGTAGCGCATGATTCCCTCAACTCTTGAGCATCTGAGTAAGTCAAACATGGCACTGGTTTGAGCTCTGCATACTGAAAAAAGGTTCAAAAGGATATAAATTTTACTACCAGCATATTTTCTGGTGAAATTTTGGAAGTATCATCATGTTATTTCCCTATTTTAGATGTAGCCCTCAGTGGTATCCACCTATACATGTTTTTTATATAGAATAAACATAAGGATGAGTAGAGTATAAAAAAATGGTATTGAGATAAAAAGTCCTATTGTCGACAATGCTCAACAAAAGTTCAGATGCGGCATTGAGAAGTTATGCTGTTTTTTTTTTAAACATCATACAGTGTGCCGTCCAAATCAGAATCAGGGGGAGGGAAGAACTTACCTTAAGTGCCATACCAATAATTGCAAGAGGAAAACCATATGTTAACATTATAGCTGACCATTCTGATCCTGGCAGGATATTAAAATATGCCCCAAATCCATAGCTATGAACAGAACAATACAAAATCAAAACAAAATTCTGAGTTCCGGATACACTTAACTGAAAATTAACAAAGCAAAAAAAACTGACGATAAGAGAGAAATGCCAAGGGTAAGGCCAATAACACCGAATGAGATCTGCAAACAGAAACGAGGCAATTATTAATGTATAAGCATGCACAATTCAAGAAAAGAGAAAATTTGAGTGATGCTCAGTCAAGAGACAAACTACTCTAGTTCATGTATTCTCTGAATCGATTGATTAAACTTGTGTAATGTAATTACGTTGGATTTGATGTTGGACGTAATTTTCTTCATCCTAGAAAATAAAATTTCTTAGAATTTCCAAACTTTCCATAAAAGAATAAGCAGTGTATCTGATTCAATGGCTGTTATATTAATTACATTTCATGTTTCAAATAGACAGAATCATGCATTTTACCGGCTCACTTACCTCTGTTACAGAGTAGTCAGCTATCTGGCGATTCTTATTTTATTTCAATGAATAACGACTACGAATAGTTATTAACCTTATCTCGTTTCCAGTTTTTCGCGTCTAACTTTTAAAGTTCTTCCTTCTTTTGATAGTTTCTCCACACGACCGCGATCAAAATCTAAGCTCCTTAGCAGTTAACTTTCATCAGTATAACACAAATTAAAAACCGAAATTCATACCTTAGCGAGCGAGAATTCATTGTCGCTAGCAATAGCTTTGCTCGGGGAAGCAGAGACTGAGGTCTGGGGAGAATCGGCAGCTCTGGGAGGTAACAGAACAAGTCGAGGAGAACGTCTCGGCAATGGAATTTTAGATTCTGCGGGGGTAAAGACGCTAAAGGAGGCAGAGGGGAGTCTAACGAGAGTTCGAGAGGGACGAGAAGGACGGAGAGAGAGGAAGAAAAGCCGGTCGTAAAGACTGAACTGGTGGTGAAAGGAGAAATTGCTTCCAGTTTGCGTAGATAATGATGGTAAGAGAGCCTTTGTCGACATTGACGCTCTGTATCTTTAAGCAGCAGCAGTAGCAGCAGAGAAGTAGGAGAAGACGAAGGCCGGGGGAGAAGAAATGGACACCAGTCGCCCGTTGTTCCGAAATCTCAACCGCCAAGTATTTGCATGACGTGTCCTACTTCTATTATCCTTGTCCTCTATTTTCAGAAAACAAGATTTTTTAAATTATTTATTTGTATTTCATTTTTCTAATTTTGGACCCACACTCACATTTATTTTATAATTTTTTAACTTTTTTTTAAAAGCTACGATAATTTTAACCAGTTATTAGAAAACTCTGGCAAAACACCTACTTAATTCTTTAGATTTGTTAATAATAACATTTAACCACTCACTTCACAATATTCTTTTTATTTCTTAAAAAAATAATCTCTCTGAATTCTGTTTTAATAATTGAATTTGTGACTATAAAAATTGATTAATCACTTTGAAATAATTAATTTACTAATTTTTTTTATAGCTGATTATTTTAAAAACATCTCTGATTATATAAAAATATTAAAATAATAAGAAATTGACCTTCAAGACTTGGGACTAGTTTAATATTTTTGTAGTGTTTTAAATACTCACTTTAAACTGTACTTTAAGATAAATTAATTATTACAAGGAATTATCAATTCTAATTGTTTGACAAAATTCTGTTATTCATTCAAAATAAAATATGGTTAATTTCAAGTAAGTGTCTCCAAGATTGACAATCCATTGCAACTAATGCACTAGCCACTGTACTATATTTTTTGGTGCACAAGGTTAAATTACAGGAGAACTTAGTAATCAACACCCTGTGATCACCTTCAGTTAATTCTCACTGTAGTAGACCTTCAATGGCTGCCAACAAATTGATAATGCTGCCAATCATGCTTCAATCGCGCACACAAGACCCTTCCAAACTAGTTCTCTGATCAGAAGAACCAATTGCACAGAAGTTGAACGATGCACGAAAACAGCAACCGTCATTTGTCCTCGTAACAAATGAACTTAATTGCTAGAATTTTCACTAATATATATATATATATATATATATATAAAAGAAACTAATTGATTTTCTCTTTTAAATTTAAGAACCATTTTCCTTTTTTCATTTAAAATTTTTAAAAATAAAAAATATATTTTTTAAAACCACATTGCAAATTGTAATTAAGAAAAAATATTTTTTTTAACTACCAAACACTTTAGGTTAAGTACAACTATAAAATCAACTTTTTAAAAACAATCCCAAGTAGAGCCTAAATGTAAGTATCAATTCAACATTATGACAGGTGGCTCCATCATTAATTAGATAATTATAATATCTTACAAATAATTAAAATTAGAAAAATATTGTGAAATGGACAAAACAAAAACAGAAACTCACAAGTTAAATGTATGAAACTGAAAAATTCTCCATTAATTTACAGATTTGAATCAATGAAAATGAGATAATTGAGAAGCTCTAGAACAAAGTGCACTAAGGTAAAGTAATGGGAATCACTACCTCTAGTCTTACATCTACACTTGCCTGCGCCTCTAAAAAGAAGAAAAACCAAAACACTGCAATAACAAGAAGAAAGACACAGAATTTAATAGAATAAAGATAACAAGACATGCTAAATATTTTGCAAGATAACACTAATATATTATTTGTTAATCAATTTAATCCCTCCAAAATATTTAGACTTTTTCTATATATTTTTTGGCTAAAGAATATAAACTATAACAATAAATAAACCCTAACACTATAAAAAAGCATGAAAAGGAATGATTTGGGTTAAATTTATTAACAAAATTGCATTCAGTAACAAGAAAAGATCCAAAAAAGATAACTAGAAGATGATCTTGACAGTTGAATAAAAAATGCCTTCAGCAAATGGAGCTATCATTTGCCACCTACATTGCTCAATCTACCCAAATGTTTAGAGGGGTTTGATTTAGTCTTTAATTTCTTCTTCCAACATAATTGTAAGGGGGAAGAGTGTTGTATTACCTGAGATGGATAAATGTCCGTTGGATGAAACTTGTGAAGTTGTCTAGCTACTGTCACCCGAGAGAATGGGAGCAATATTTTTCATTTCAAGCCTCCTCAAACTGAATCAACAAAACAAAACAACCAACAATAATGTTCGAATGAGTAAAGCTCAATAGCCGAAACAGTGTATTCATTTTAGATCAAACTATGGAGCACATACTTGCCTTAATGAAGAAATGTATTTCAAGACCTCTTGTTTCTGCTCAGCTTTGTACATAAACCACTTTTCACTTGCAACTGCTTCGCAAGTTCCTACATCTGTGTTCAATGCAAGATTTCATCGATTTGCAGAGTATAATCAGATTCAATGAATAGGTTTTTAGCAAACCTTGAAGCAAAATACACTCTTCTCCATTGAAGGCTTGTAATTTCCAAAATGCACGACCATCTAGATCCAGATACATGGGTTCAGTTCTGACCGCATCTGACCTCTGTCTTTCTACAAAGAGAACAACATTTCTAAAAGATTAACATTAAAGGAATATGTAAATGTGGTCTGTGGTTGAAGTGCACGTGTACGAACACAAGCATTTATCATAAAACACATTGCTTGACTTCAACCCGTTGGTACAAACCAAAATTATCCTCTTCGGAGATAACAAGTTAACAATTTAATCAAACTAAGAGGAAGCAAGATGGCGTACTTTTTGGACCCATGCCCATTGCAAAAAGCTTCTCAGACTTGACATGAGCCGCTTCACTTTTTATTTTCAAAACAATTGCTTCATATTCAAAAACTGAGAGAGGAGCACTATTTTCTGACACAAGTCTCTTCGCTAACTCATCTTGCAATTTCTGCTTAAGAAGTTTTTCCTGTTGAGGAAGTAAGACAAACCACCTTCAAACTCCACGATCTATGCACCGACTCTTCACTCTTATTCTTATTTTGTGTTACCTTATCCTTCACAGCAACAACTTTCTCTCTTGCTTCCTTCTGGCTCTTCACAAAATTAGAATTTTGGTCTTCAATCCAATTTCTCAATTCTCTGAAAGGAAAAGAAAATTTAAGCAAGTAGATATAGTAAACATACCAAATTATGCATCAATTAATATTACTCACACAGTACCAAGAGCCTCATCACAAAGAAAATTCAGTAATCTAAGCTTTGTTGACCAGCTTAGCTTCTCATAACAATCACCGCCTCCATCAAAATAATCTGATGGCAGTTCATTCAATGCCCATGAAGACGCAGCATGGCATTTTTGTAAAGCTTTCAACCAAGAAGATTTTTCATTCGTTGAACATGAGGATGGATACCTAAGAAACAATTAGAGTAATCTTATTTGATTATATAAGAAAGTGAAAACACATTCAATTAGATACGCAAAAAAGTTCGTACTCTTCTCCAATATTCTTTAGTATCAAAGACAAAATTTGGATTTGAAACCGAACAGGCAAGGTATCCTGCACTCGACAGCTTCTTCTTTGACGCGTTAGCTCTCGGAGTAAGGATTCTCCATATCCTTTTTTCAAATTCAGAACCTAAAACAGCACAGAAAATGTATCACTCGTGCAGTAAATTACTCTAGGATAGCCAAAGAGAGTTAAAATTTGGTTTGTGCTAAAAATAAATGCAAACCTGCCTTTCCAAAAGCTGCACAAAATTCTAAAAATTGCAGTGCTCGACCAATATCTTCAATGGGTAATTCAATGCCAGCTATAGACGTCAAGCTTGCACCCAAAGGCAAAGGCATGTCAGAAAATCTCATGTTCTGAATTTCCCTCTCACATTTCCTGATCGGAATATCTTTAATATTTTTCACAACATTTGACACTTTGGCTTCTGTTTGTTTTTTACAATTTTTTTCTTTATCTGCGCCTTCTGCTTTGAAGGGAATAGAGGAATGATCTTTTAGCGCAATATATTCTTTTTCCAGAGAATTCGGAACTCTTTCATATTTCTGACCAACTGCATTCTTTTCTTTCGAATATTTTGCTTTGGAAGAGTTCGAGGGCTCTTCTGGTGTATTAAATTTTGTTTTCCCTATTGAGGGACCATTGCCCCTACAATTTGCGTTCTTCACTTCCTCACATATTTTTCCTGAAAGTGTCTTTTTCTTTGTCGAGGTACTACCATTGTCTTTACAATTTGCTTTATTAACTTTCTCACATATTTCTTCTGAAGGCTGAATCTTCCTTGGGCTACTTCTTCTTGAGAATTCAGCATTAACCTTATTGTCATTATGCAATTCCTTCAGTCCTTCTCGTTTTGGTTTCTTGTGTTTCTTCTCACCAGAAATTTTGCTATAATTCATAGAACTCAAATTTGTATCACCGCTACCATCTAAAGAATTTTCCTTCCCCCGTTTCCTAGGTGAAATTACTATTGTCTCCTGTGAGGAGAATAAAATCTTTGTAAAAAACAAGGTAACACAAGATGTCCGGAAATATCACTGAATAAAAAAATGAGATGAAACCTTGTTCCTTAGAGCTTGCTTTTGAGGTGAACTCTTTTCAGGATCTATATTGTCATTGCTGCTTACTTGCAACATTTCTGACACCGAATTAAATCCAGTAGACTTGGCTGAATGTATCATGATGCCAGTAGGTTTGTGACCTCTTTTTTTCCTGGAAAATGCTTCAGTTAATCAAATGACTACCTCATTACTTTATCCCAATTCCACGTACGTGAGAGCAGTAACAATATAGGACAAAAGAACAAGAAAAACAGACAATTGCTGCAGAAGTGTTTACTCTAATCAAAGACATATCAACCTTAGATTCAAACTCTTCGTAACTAGGTTCATGGCTATTAGGACTACAAATATACTCTGCTATTCAACATTAACAAATTTAAAATTTTCCCAACACGATATTTCAATCAATAAATAAACAAAAAGGCTCGTGGCGCTTTTCACTTACATGCAAAAACTGCAATTGCAAACCCCTCTGCACTTTGGGCAATCCCAATCATCCAAAAGCTCCACTTTCTCAGCGTTCTCGCCATATCTAATTAATACTCCACAAAATACAAAGCACCAAGATCATGTGTTATTCAAACCAGCAACGTTTTATTCCATAATAATCTTAGAACATAAAAATAGAACTCAACCTGTTCAACAAGCATTTATGACAAAATTTCATGGTACATGGCTTCTTCCCTTTCTGGTTCTTACATGCGGCCGCATAATCTCTGGTCTTTTGTCGGCACTTAGGCATCCAAATATTTTAAAATAGAATGTTAGTTTAACAAATGAAGAGACAACCTAAAACTTCAGACCATCTTTACTCTATATCATCATTTACTTGTGAGGAACACAGATAAACCAATAATTTGTACAAGGTTATCTACATTAATAGATGCCAGGGAAAAAAATTGTTTGCAAAGGGTAATTATATCTCCAATCTAGTGATAGAAAAAAAAAAAAGCATTAGGTATTTAACGTCACTAATTTTCCCTAAAAAATGCTTTATGTAAACTTATTATTAAAAAGCTGGGGTTAGCACAAACGATGCATGGTTTTTTTGTCTGAACCATAACAAAACCTAGAGCAACAACGCGGATGTATCTCTCATGTTCAGAGTCAACACTTACTCATGATCTGTGATTTGTGTACTGATGTCAATAGTGTTCTAGATTGCAAGAGAATAGGGCCAAATCCCCAACAATATCTGGAAAAATGTAAGATAGTGGAATTTCTTCTTTGAATGACCTCGCAAAGCAAGAAAAATGAAAAATAAAACTGGAAAATATATTCAAATTACCTGGTGACAAGTCTTGCCATTCTCAGAGTCATAGATTCTGCCTCCTATGAGTCGAATACCAGGACTTTTCGCGCGCTTCGCTTGTTGATCATTATCGTCGACAACGAGGCTCCTCTTTTTACTTTCTTTTCCTCTCTTCTTCTTCTGCGTAATCACATTTGACGTCGAAGGAGAAACAGAAGCTGCAGCGGGAGCCATGAGCGAAGCTACAAAGGGGCGAGTGAGAAAAAAACTTAGATGAGGCGTTCCACTTCCGATCGATACTGCAATCCTAAAGGTGAAGCAAACGGGACTAAAATATTTTCTCGAATGTCGTCATAGATTCTTTTCTCAGAAATGGCGGAAAAAGAAGAGAAATCGAGACCCGGGAATTTTGAAAATTTTGAGGATTAGAAATCAGTACCCGCCAAAATTTCTTTTGCGATCAACCAAGTGAATGTCAATTTTGTCCTCTGTTGAAATAAAATCTATTTTCCAGTACTCTAATCTTACTACTTGTCTAAATATTTATGTGTCACTTAACAAAAATAATTAAAAGAATAAATTAATTGTGATCCTTCACTTTCAAGGGTTAATATAGAATTGCAATTTAATTTTCAACTTTTCCGCATCATTTTACTCTATTTATGAATATTTTTTATTATTTTGAAAGTAAAATTTATATATAGTCAAATGTGTAAAAATATAATAAATCATATACAATAAAATAATATTATATTTATTCATTTTATTACATTAATTACACAAATAAATATTTAACATATCAATAAATTTATTATTCTATACATTAATTAAGAGGTGAACTCTTCCTTCCTTGACACATCCAATATGCCCCCATAGTTCAAAATCAACTCAATGTACCCATTAAGACCTTTGAAGAAGTTTTCATAGCTCAAACATAAATATAAATATTAGGAAGTTTGACGCTTTTTCAGAGAAATCAACATTGCAGAGTGATGCAATAGCTAAAACTCAACAAATTCATAAACAATTTTGCAGCAACAACACACACACAAGGGGATGTAAAGGAAGATAACACGGAAATTTAGAGGGCGGAGAGATTAACATATCCTACTACTTTGAAATTACTACTGTCCGTCGCCTGATTCATGTTTCGATGATTCCTTGATCTCGTCTCCAGCATCATCCTAAAATCATGCCATAGCTTTATAAGTTAAAAGATGAGCTAAAGATGGTAAAAACATTTGTAATTAATAGCAAAGGTAGAAGTGAATAAATCAAACTCAGAAAAAACTACTTGGTTTGTTGTTTTGATTATACCACTAATGTACAACAATCTTAGCAACAAAACTTCCAGCATTGGGTTTTAGTAATTAGCTCGATTAATTTCTATATACAATTTTCTTACTTTTTATTTTCTGATTTGCAAACAAAGCTAAAGATGAACATTTTTCGAAGGGTACACATTCTAATGGCAGAAGTAACAATCAGAGAGTTAGAGAGACACCGTAATATCAGAAGTCCAGAGAGTCAAATTGTCTCGGAGAAGTTGCATGATCAATGTACTATCCTTGTAGGATTCCTCACCCAAAGTATCCAATTCAGAAATCGCCTCATCAAAAGCCTGTCAAAATAAATTAAATATTTTTAGCAGAAATCCAATGATAGCACTTGATGAGATGCACGGTAATAGATAGCATCGTTGCACAATCCAACTGAGCATTTGCAGAAGTAATTCAAAGAGAAAGAGACACCGCAAATTAAAATAAATCAGGATTACCCCTAATGCAACATCTTGCAAGTATAAACCCTCAATCTAGCAAAGGCAGGAGAACCAAGGGCAGTGGAAAAATATGCCAAGAAGTAAAAGGGAAATAGTGTACAATATACCAGAACTTAATTATTTTATCATAGAAAAATACTCAACAGCTCGCTGTTGCAGCTCAATATCCCAACAATGAAGTATAGCCTAAACGATCAATATCTCCATAGCACATGTACACAGCCTGCACATGCACATATTCATATACCTGCTTTGCAAGATTGCAAGCACGATCTGGTGAGTTCAGGATTTCATAGTAAAACACTGAAAAATTAAGTGCAAGTCCAAGCCTAATAGGGTGAGTGGGAGCTAAATCTGCAAGAGCAATGTCCTGCAACAAAGAAAGTCATTCTTAGACAAATAAAAAAGATTCTAAATAGGCTAATCACCAAAAGAAAATTAAATAGAGACGTCAACTGAACCTGAGCAGACTTATAAGCAAACAATGTGCTCTCTGCAGCTTCCTTTCTCTCAGCTCCGGTCTTAAACTCAGCAAGATACCTGTAATAATCCCCCTTCATTTTGAGATAAAAAACTTTAGACTCAGCAGATGATGCAGATGGGATGAGATGAGACTCGAGAAGACTTAAAATCCCATCACAGATCTTGCTTAGTTCAATTTCAATCTTTCCTCTATAGTCCTTGATAGTTGCAACGTGATGCTCATTTCCCCTACTCTCCTCTTTCTGCTCAATGGAAGAAATGATTCTCCATGAAGCCCTCCTAGCCCCAATCACATTCTTATAAGCCACAGATAGAAGATTCCTTTCTTCTACAGTCAGCTCCTCGACATCCACGGTCTTTGCAACTTTCTCCATAAACTCGACCATTTCCTCATAACGTTCAGCCTGTTCTGCCAGCTTTGCCAAATATACATTCTCCTCACGTGAAGAATCAGCAGGTGTCATTGTTGCTATTAGGAAACTATTTCAATCTAGTCCCCGAAAAAAATTAAGATTAAGCAGGGGATTAAAATTATTGCCCAATTATATGAAATCTCAAGGATATCTCATAAAAAGTTTCAACATTTAATAAGAACGCTAAAATCCTTCTAAAAACCAACTTATAAGTTATAAGCACCAAGACACTTCTATCGCGTGAGTTGAGCTTTCTCTGAGCTCGGGAAAGATACAGAGAAGGGAAGATGAAGAACTAGAGAGCTGGGAGAAGAATGATTCTGAATATTTTGTATATTCCTTCACTGTGGATTACGAGAAAGTTAAATACAAGGAGAGAATAATATGCATCGTGAGTAAAGCGAAGCAATCTAGAAGTTGGAGAGAGAATGAGGATGTTCAATAGGCATACACCGCCATTTCAAATCTATCAAAATCGATCTAACTAATATTATAGTGCTTATATAAATCATACAAATCAGGACCATTCTCCAATCAACCAAACATAAAACTCCAGCGGCATTTCTTCACCACACTTTCCCAACAGTCAAACTATCATCAGCTCAATAAAAAGTCAAACCAAAATCTCATAAAAAACTCGAAGATTTCCAGTGCCACTAAGATCAATCAGAATTCATCAAAATCCCCAAAATCAAAATGGAAATAAAATCAAATGAAGCATCATTCAGCCCCAGATCTAAATCACATAGCCCAACCAGACTATCAATCGAAAGGAAAAGATTTAAAACAACGAACCCAACAAAACACAACCAAAGTGATTAAGGATCCAGAGGTTGAAGTACGAGCACCTGGTTTAGCCTCGCGAAGAACAGCCTCCGAAAGACAAACGAGAAATGAGGAACAAAGAGACTGGAGCGTCGTACGAAACGCAATGCTTGTGCAAGACGTGGGTCCCGATAAAAAAGAGAAAAGAGTGGGCTTAGCAGGTAAAAAGGAAGGGGCTTCTTGACTTTTCACATAATATCAATGCTGACGTTATAGCGTTGACCGTCAATCCATGACCTAAAAACACTTGATAATCAATTAACGATACTTTTAATTTCTATTTATACTTTTTGAAGTTTAATAAATATTAATAGATTCAATTAATATAATAAATTAAATTAAATTAAAAGGTAAAACTCAATTTAAACTTTATAATATGAATTTTTGAAAAAAAATTGCTAAAATAAAATTTAGAACGATTCATCACATTCGTCTTCACACTCAGACGTGAATTGTCTCTTTTCACTTTTTGTGAATTTTATACCATAATTATTTTTCAAATAATAGTTGACTATTCTTCTTTAATTTCATTTGAAAAATTATATTTTGCCCAAAAAATATCCCAGTGAAATTTGTTCTCTTACCGATATGTTTTTCACCTCATTATCATTCGAGTCAACCGATGTTTGAAACTCATCGTCTAAGGTTCTGGAGGTCGACTACACCTTTATTTCTTTATTCGCATCTAAGTGATCGAATGTATCTCTATTTTTTCATTTGCATCTAAATGATTGAATGCTCTTAGATCACTATATGCAAACATGACATACGAATATCAATCTATATCGACATCACCAGTTAATGTCTCATCTATATCAACCGATTTACTTGAATCAGAATTCATCATTGTTACTAAATGATAATGAGAAATTTTGGTCACGCTACCAAGTGAAATTTTGCCGAAACAAGAAAATAATAGAGAGGTTTTCGAGAAATGTGGAGTGAAATGAATGAAAGAAACTCTTTTTAAATATAGTGAGATGGGACGACCAGCCCAACTAGACCGGTCTTCCCATCTCTTTATCCAGTGCCACATAGGTAATGGTCAACCAGTCTATACTAACTTGTCGACCTGCAAAGTTTAAATTGTAATTTTTCAAATTGCAACATTTGAAGCGAGATCTAAACACTAGATCTAGTGAACAATTATTTCAGATCGACAAAATATATAATACATTTCTAATTATTATTTATAAATAGGGAGCGACGTGATAATTATATTGTTTTATGTTGACTCTGTTTTTTTTTTTTCAAATATTAGGGTTTGGTGAAGACTGTGTGTAACATACAATCGACAATTTTGACAATTAATTCGAGTAGGAGGGAAACAAACATGAATCTTAACTTCTCACTCAATTTGCCTACGATATAATCCAAAATTTAAGGAAAATGGTTAGAAATTTTCCTTTAAATCGAAGAATCGGTGAGGAGGAAAAACACACCAACCAATCCCTCCCGTTCTGAAAATCAAAGAGCAATCAATAGAAGAAACTTACCTCGTTAGAAAACACCAACCCGACCTCCGATCGCCGCGAGCAGCACCAATTCGTCCTTTGACCGAACGTCCTCCGACAAAAATTTCCTCCATCGAGCCCTAATTTCGTGATAGACTCCTCTCGCCCTCCGTTGATAGCCACTAGCAACATGAACTCCTTTCTTCTGCTCGATTTTCGTCTCTACCTCAATCTGTCCCTCTCAGTTTCACTCTCGCGCTCTCAATCTCTCACTCACTCTCTCGGTTTCTCTCTTTCTCAATCGAATAGAAGATGGAAGAAAGAGAGATGGTTCAGAATTAACATTCTGAACGATACTCAGCCAGATCGAACTGGTTCACTTAAGTTCAACCAAACCAAACCGGTCAAATCGAACCAGATTTGATCCAACTGAACTCAACCTGAACCATTTTTTGACCAGAATCGTACAAACCGAAACAGATTATTTCCAAACCATCAAATTCAACCAAAAAAATTATCTGGAACGATCTGAATTCCTACCAAACTGATTCAGGAAATTAAACGGTAATGAATTTCTGCCTAAATCCTTTTGAAGTGGATTATTTAAAGTGAGAAATTAACACGAATATTTTATTTAGACATGAAAACTTCAAAGGTCTTCGCACACGTAAGAAATTCTACCCAAGTTATTCTAAAAATTAGATTTATTAAGTGTATACCAAATTTTTTTAGGCAAGATATTATTGAAATATTGAAAAATCTCAATAAACCCTAACTGCTCAGAATCCAAGTAAGTGAAAATACTACGTTTTCCAACATTTTGGCAATCTTATATCATAAAATATATATTAGTTCTTATTATTATTTTATTATTTAATCACACGTTTTCGATATTTGAGCATGCATGTTTAAGCATTGATATAGAATTGTATAAAGATAAAATTGGTAGGACATTCTGTATGTGTATGAAAATAATAAAATTGACAGAAAATATGTGATAGCAAAAGTCTGAACGACAATGAGATTGTGAGATTAAACATAAAATGTGATGACTATGTCTGAACGACAATGAGATGACTATGTTTGAACGAAAAAAAGATGGTTATGCATGAACGACAATGAGATGACTATACCTGAACAAAAGTAAGACGATAAAGTCTGAACGACAATGAAATGACTAAGTCTAAATGAAGGTTGAAAAATGAGTGTCAACTAGTATGTAACTATTAAGATAGAATTTGGTAAAAGTAAAATTTAATTTTGCACTTATACGTGTTTTCACTTGTTGAGATTATTTCTCATAATCTTAATTTTGTGATGCAGATAAATTTTTAATTGAAGAAGAAATGACTATAATCGAGAACCTTCCAGAGACAAGCGAGCATACAGAAGAATGAAATGAATTGGAGTTAAAAGAATAGATTTAAAGTAGTATGTTTTAGTTTTCTTAAGAACATTTCATGTTTTTATTTAAGTCGAAATTTTGAAAAATTATGTTGAATTAAATAAAGTTTTATGAACGATTTTTATTCAACATTTAATTCAAATTTTGACAAGTTAATTAATGTTTGAATTTTTGTTTTATTAATCCTCCGCAAATTTAATATATCAGTTATTATTTAAAAAAAGAATTTCAAGCATTTTAAAATTAGGGTTTCTAACCCTCGAATTTTATTCATTTCGATAAATCAATATTAAAAATTTTCTTAGGGTTTTCAAATTGAGAAAAAAAATAAATTTAAAAATTGGGGCGTTACAGTTTGTGTATCAAAGCAATTAGATTTATAAAAAGATTCTGTAGATTTATTTGTATACTCACGTGCAAGGTTGTCGATCATCAAGTAAGTACGTATTAAAATTTATATTTTAAAAGTATGTTTGATAATTTTGTAATACCTTTTAAAGTAAGAAGATATATTTTCTTAAATTATGACTATGTAATTTAGACTATGGCCAATCGTAGAAGAATTAGAAATGAACGAGATCGGAATGCTATACTCGATCAAACGAAGAATATGATCAAAATGCAAGCAAGACAAATCAAACTGCTATCGCAAGCAGCTAATGCTACGACCCAGACAACTACTACTACAGCTCAAGCAATTAACATGTGAGCACATGTTCTAAATAGACCTTGACCTGCTAATCTAGATTTTGATAGATTTCAAAAGATGAAACCTCCAACTTTTAATGGCAATATGGCAAACATGGCAGGAGCGGATAATTGGATCATAACCATCAATGAGATTTTTAAGCATGCTAAGATCTCAAAGGAAGACAAGGTGAATTGCGCATTCACTATGTTTCGAATGGAGGCACATTACTGATGGGATTCAATAAAGGTGATGCGTCCCGCTATCACCATGTCATGGGAGAAATTACAGGAGTTATTTTATAAGAAGTATTTTACAGATTCGATGATAGATGCAAAGACAGAGGTATTCATAGCTTTAAAGCAAACAGGAAGTGTAATCGATTATCTACACAAATTTGAGCAACTTTCTCGTTATGCCTCTCATACTGCTGGCAATGAAATTACGAAGGTGAAACGATTCGTCCAAGGGTTAAAAGCAGAGATATTCAAGGATATTTATCTGATCACCTACAAGGACTCGCCGTTTGCATTTGTAGTGGAGAAAGCATTATGTGCAGAGAAAAGAAAGAAAGAAGTCACTAAAATCCAAGAGCTTAAAAGGAGATACAGTTATGCAACTCAGACCGCAAGGAATAAACTTCTGCAGCAACTCAGACCACAAGGAATAAACTTCTGCAACAACAATAGACTGGATCTAAGATATCTATAATTAGCAGGTCTGTAGAAGGATGTTCTAATTATATCAAAAGGGAGCCTATGACAATGTCTAATGTGCTTATATACCCCTCGTGCAAGAAACCATATGCTGGAGAATGTCGCGTTAAAACAATGGTTTGCTTTAAGTGCGGGACGTTTTATTAAGAACTGTCCAAAGAATGGCAGGGAACAAACCAAGACAATCGCTAGAGTTTTTGCTATGACCTAGAACGAAGCTGAAGAGAATGCATCTGTGGTGACAGGTTCAATTTTTATTTCCAGCATATCTTCTTACATATTAATTAATTATGGAGCTGCACACTCTTTTATATTCTTTGATCATGTTATGAAGTTAGAAAATAAAGTAGAATCTCTAGAGTATAAATTAAAAGTAGCTACCCACTCGGGTAATTGATTGTCAATTCAATTATTAGAAGATGTAATGTACGCATTGAGTAGAATCAATTGGAAGTCGATTTAATTATCTTGGCAATAAACGATTACGACGCCATTCTTGGAATAGATGGGCTTACCAAGCATTATACGACTATTAATTGTCACAAAAAGATGGTTAAATTTCAATTGTCTGGAATAAAGCAATTCTTTTTCTATGGAGAGTCTAAAGGATCTAGAATTTCAATGATATCGCCAACCTGATAGGTCGAAGAAGATAAGAGTGCAAGATGTCGATGAACCGTCTAGTTCAACAATTAGGAAGAAGAACTCAAAAATGTCATATCGTATATGTCGGCAGCAGAGGCATAACACCCGCACTTGTCCTCACAGGGGATCTGCTTCAGGCAAAACTTCGCAAGACACGTTTATGAGTTTCCACACGTTTGACGGGACAAAGATACAGTTCAATACATTTCGCTCATAAACACACTGTCATTCTTTTTTAATATAGTTTTTATTATGTGCAGGAATCTGCGAAGTGCAGACGAAGAGGAAATTATTGACCATTGTAATTTATGTTGAAAATAAAAATAAATATGCACTATTTAGTATCCGTGTAATATTTATTTCATTTTCATGTAATTTCAACAGTTATTCAAATTATAATTATTTAGTTTGGTTTGGTTAAATAATATTTATTTATTTGAGATTATTTAAAATTATAATCAGACATTTGTTTTAGTTTATATAATTATTCAAATTAAATCTTTCGCTAAAAAAAAAACTCTACTATAAAATTAAAGTACATAAAATTAGCACAACGAGAAGTAAAGTGCATGAAATGAAAGACAAAAACTAATTTAAACTATGCCGATGGGTTATCGTTTTCTTCGTCATTGTTCATCATCCAATCCTTGATCTGCCCATCCATCTCTTTATAGGACTGAATGAGATAATTTTGTGACTCAGTCGCCGCTCTTTGGCCCACAGCGAGCTCATCAACTTTGCCTATGAGGAATTACATCTCCAAGTGCTACCTTTGCTGCATCTCATAATTATGTTGCAGATGCTGCACCATATCTCATCCATTACCCTCCTGGGGGACTAATGGGGGCGACGTGGCCAGCTCCATCGGCGCAGCTCGAGAGGTGGATACTTCCTGATCACTCTTCAGCATCCAAGTGTCGTTAACATCAACGAGGCCCATCCGAATCAAATAACTCCTACTAAATATGTCGTCGGATCTGTGAGCTCTCACTTGCTAGCCAATCAGTAGCTGAATTCCAATGAGCTAGATGATCTTATTAATCAGTGCGTCGTATGAGAGATTTTTGTTGGATGTCCACCCGACCTCACTCATGTGACCTAGAATTAAGAAGCCAATGTCAAAAGTCTTCTCGTTGCACAACTTTTTCATGACATACAGGTCAATGCATCTCACGTGATCTCTATGTCCATCTCGTGGCAGAAGGGTGTGAGTTAGCATGTTGTAAAGAACCCGAGCTCTTAGATTCAAATCTTTCGATCGTGGCTTCACGAACCCACAATGTCGAAATTGCGATGAATTCCCACGGGTATTTGAAAAAAGGGCAGTCTAGGTGTTGTGATCCAGGGGGGGCAAATGAGGTTAGACATGGCATGTGGAAGACAACTAAACAAAAGAAGGATCGGTGCTTGGTGAACACCCCAAAAACAAGCAGAAAACGTGCAAAATAGAGAGATGGTGACGAAAATGGAAAGCCAAAATTGTGGACATGGGTAAGTGAACTAACCGGTGATCTTATCTCATATAGCACTGATAGGATGAAGAAGCGGCCCTTGACTAGCCGAAAAGCTTAGATGAAAGCTTTTAGTAAAATTCTTCTAAGAAGAATTCTAACGTTTGGGAACTGGTTTAAGCCATGTTCTCTTGCCACCAACTCGTTCAAAGCTAAGAGAATGATGGAGCACCGCTCAATGAGCAACCAAACTCGTGAGGAAGGAGGCTCTCTCCTCTCGGTTTGCAACCGGCACAGTTTTCGCGAAGGAATTTCAAAACCGAACAGGTTTCTAGAAAACAAGCTTCAATGTTTAATCAACATTTATCAATCCTAACAAGCATTTAGAACAACCTTAAATACAAGGAAAATAAGCTGGAGTTTTGCAAAAATTGAAAAAACACAGAAAATCGTTAGCTGGAAACTAGTCGTTGGGGTCGGGTCCATCGGATTGTTGTCGAGTCGATGTCGGGTTGCTGATGTGTGCGCGTGCACTAGTGGGCCTCCCACTCCCTAGGCAATGTCGTCGCGTGCTCTGTGCAGCGCTGGTCGTGCCCTGTGTCACGGTCCTACTTTCAATAGGGTTAATAAGACCGTGTGGCACCCACTGTCGCAGTTCCAATGGGTCAGCCTACGAGCGCGCCAACGGCGCCGAGTGTCTACTTCACTAGAGCGGGCTTTTTGTCTAGCGAGTAAGCAATGAGTGGACGCGATTGTCCAAAAATAGCATCATTGAGTATAGTGAGCATAAAGAGAGAGTATGTAAAAAGTTTGTTTATTGATTGACAGCAAATTACATCAGTGGGTAGGGGGTCTATGTGTTGTCACGCCTCTCCCCCCTAAAAAGCAATCCGGACCATCTCCACTATGGCAGGAGTGTACATGTCATAGTGGTGAGGAGTCACTTACAACAAAAAAATAAAAACATATACAATTGAAGTGCTTAGAAAGGAAGTAAATCTACCTAATAGCATGGGCGGCCATAGACAACATGCCTTAGACAAGCCCGAACCTTAACATTCTCCCCTATTTGAGCTGTTGACGTCCTCGTCAACTCTTCTTCTGTCTGAATTCTTTGATCTTCTGTACTGAGTTCTTTAACTCTTCCACCTTCTCCCAAGATATTTCGTCGTCTCCTTGTCCTTTCCATCTGATGAGATATTCCTGGTACTGTCGTCGGCCTATTCTGATACTTCAATCTTGCAAGGATTTCTTCAACTTCCTTCTTCTTTTGGTTGTTGATGGAGATATTTGGTCTGGTGATATAGTTTCTTTTCTTGTCTTCGTCGTCTTGGTGGTATGGTTTTAAGTTGCTGACATGGATCACTGAATGGATTTTGAGCCATGAAGGCAGATTTACTCCATAGGACATTCTTCCGATCTTCTCGATGACTTCAATAGGACCTTCATACTTTCTGATAAGTCGCTTGTCTCTCTTCTCCCTGAAGTGAAGTAGTTCAGGTAACAACTTAATCAGCACCAAATCTCCGGCGTTAAACTCCATTGGCCGTTGTTTCCTATCTGGCCACTTCTTCATGTGTTTAGAGGCTCTCTCCAGGTAAGCGCAAGCTATTTCTGCTTTGTGCTTCCATTCTTTTGAGAAGTTGTATGCCTTCGGGCTGTTTCCCGAATAAGGTTGTTCTAAGATGTGAGGCATGATTGTCCGTCTCTCGCAAATCACTTCAGACGGACTCATTCTCGTTGAAGAGCTCTTCCGACAGTTAAACAACATTGTGCCACATCAAGTAGACTCGGCCAATTCTTCCTTAATTCTGCCAGTTCTGGTGGAGCCTTTTTATACGGTGCCTTTGCAGGAGGTTTAGATCCTGGACTCGGTTCAATCTGAAGATCGATGTCCCTTCGTGGAGGTAAAGTCTTGGGTAAGCACTCAGGTATAGTACCCCTGAACTCTTCTAAGACTTGTAAAACTTCAAGGTGTATTATTTCCTCCTTTTTCTCACTTATCTCAAACGAAACATTCATATAAGTTGGATCATCGCGCTTTAGCCCTTTCTTGAATTGCATAGCAGAGATTGTCTTTATGTTGTTGGCAACTGGTTGTTTAAGAATCGCCAAAACAACAATTGAGTTGTTACTTGTGATAACTAAACATCTTGCTGAGGGTATTGGGATGACCTTATGTTTTATCAAGAATTCTATCCCCAAGATGGTATCAAAGTCGTCCATCTGTGCTACGACAAAATCAATGAGTCCTGTCCATGAGCCGAGTTTCAAATGGACTCTCTTTACGACCCCGAGCACTAGTATCGCTTTTGCATTCACTGTTTTTATCCTACCATCATTCTTTTCTCCGTAATGAAGTTATGAGTAGCTCCCGAGTCTATCATCGTACTCTTAGTAAGCTTATTATTGATGGATGACTCTACATACAGAAGACCTTTATTTTGGTTCCTCTTCAGCTCTTCCATCTGTTGTTGTACGGCTGATAAGAATGTCATAGTCCCAATTTCTGCACGTTCAGTGGCTCCTTCTTCGACAACTTCCTTAACCGAGTTTTCATCGTGAATCGAAGCTTTTAATGCAGTTAGGGCCAATCTATGCGAACATTCAGCTACTCGATGAGGTCCCTTACACAGAAAACATGATATAGACCTATTTGTTGGTCGTTGGTTGCTAGCATTTCTTGGTGCTTCATGACCTTCTCTTGTGACAAATGGTTTCCTTTCACAGTTTCTGTATTTGGTTCCTGGAACTTGGTGGAGTTTGAGCCACTAGGAATGTTCCTCTTTGGCACAGGTTTCTCGATGTTATAATCAAACAATCGTTCTGCTGCGGCAAGTGCGCTTGAAAGATTTTGCACTCTTTGTTCATATAATTTGGTCTTCGCCCAAGGTTTAAGACCTTCAATGAATGTAAAGATCTTATCTTTCTCTGACATATCTCTAATATTTAGCATGAGTCCTGAAAACTCTTTGACATATTCCCGAATACTCGCAGTCTGCTTTTGTTTTCAGAGTAGTCTGCGACCGTTGAATTCAACATTCTCTGGAAAGAATTGATCATTCAGTTGTCTTTTTAGTTCTTCCCAAGTATCAATTACACATTCTCCAATACTAATATCATGGTATTTTAATCTCCACCAAAGTTTTGCATCAGCAGTAAGATGCATAGTGGCCAAGATTACTTTCGATTCCTCATCAGTTCTGCTGGCCTTGAAATATTGTTCCATATCGAAGATGAAATTCTCTATTTCTATTGCATCGCGATCTCCCCCAAAAGGTTTTGGCTCTGGGATTTTCACTCGACTAACTTCAACAGCAGTAGTAGCCTGGGTTTGACTCCTCATAGCTCTCATAGTAAGGTTCAATTTAATGTTGATCTCGGCAGTTTCTGTCTTGAGAGAATCAAACATTATTTTGAAATCTTTTGTCATCTGGGAAACAGTCTCTGACAACTGGGTATGAGCTATCTCGATCTCTTCGACACGCTCCAGGATCCCGGCTACAGTGCCTGTGGAACTTTCCCCCATTTAGACTCCCTTTCCCCTTTCTTGTCAGAATTCGAGAGTCCCTACCCGATTCATCAGCTCTGGAATCGGTATGACGTCTATTCTGTTGTGAACAGCCGCAATTTCAGCAGGAAATTCAGACATTTCCTTCATTCGTTCTTCCATGAATCGAATGTTGTCCGGTATGTCTTGCAGATACCGTATTTCTTCTTCCAACTCGACAAGGCGCTCGAGTTGTTCTGAAGGAGAATTCGACCTTTCCATCAAATTTTTCTTCGGCATGCATTTCTCACAATTTTGAGCCAACATGGCTCTGATACCAACTGTCACACCCCCAAATTCGCACCAAGAAATTTTACCTTCGGGATGTGCGGCGCCGGGTCCTCGACTCGACCAGCCTTCCTCCTCGTTGGTGCTTTGGGAATTGAATAGAACTAACACAAGTATTTACGAGAGCAAAACCTCTCAACCCTCTTTTCTATTCCGAATACAAAAGACTAGGAACACTCGCTCAAGGATCACCACAAACTTGCCTTAGGAACTCCTTTATCGGATGCCTTTGGCTTGGTGTATCAAGAGGCTTATATACATCTCATGACCGAGCCATGTCTTTAATTGGACACTAAATGCCCATCGGATGCCTCTCTTCAATGCTGGCCGCGCGCACCATGAATGCCCGCCGCGCGCCTGCTGCGCGCAGCATTGATGCCCGCCGCGCGCCATCAATGCATGCCGCATGCGCGCCATCAATGCATGCCGCGTGCGCCAGGGCTCGATCGCCAGCCTGCCCAGTGCGCCCCATCTGAAGGTAGCATCCTGCGCCCAACGCCCTGCGCCAGCGCCCATCTGGCACGCCGTGTCCGTCCTGCGTGCCTGCCGCGTACCGCGCGTGCTCGTAACGCCCCGCGCCAACGGATAGCTGCCGAGGTGTAACGCCTCACCAACGGCTATGTCCGCGCGCCAACGGCTATGTCACCTGCCGTAACGCCCCAACGGCTATCCCGATGCCGTGTCCAGTCCGTGTCCGTTCCGTGTGCGCCAACTGCGCGCGCCCATAACTGCAGCGCCCTGCTGGAGCGTAACGCCCCGGCTGCGCTCACCGCGTGCACCAGCCGCGCGCCGCGTGCGCCCCGTGTGCACACCGCATGCTTGTAACTGCCTGCTCGGTAAATGTCCTGCCCAACACTTAGCCAATTTAGCACTTACTTGCATAGCTTCACGGATCTGCTCTTTGGCTCATGTCTTCCTCATGGCCTGCACACCTTGTGCGTCATCGTGGGCCACGCGCCCATCTGCGGTGCGCCCATTGCGAGCCGCGCGCCTCATGCTGCTGCGCGCCCGAGGAGTAGCCCAGCTCCTCCCCTCCTTTGGGCCAATTGGCCCTTGCCTTCATGCATTGTGGGAAGAGGGGTGTGACAATCCACCCCCACCAAATGAAGTCGACGGCCTCGTCGACACCCAAGCCAGGTAATCAGTGACTTGCTCCTCGAATTGCCATAGGTTGATGTCTCTCTCCCATGTGGCCTCCTCTTCATCTTCCTATTGCACTAAGAACTCCCACTGTTCATCCTTCTTGCTACCCTGCATGGTTCGGTGGTCAAGGATTTTAGCGATCTTCTTGGAGAATTCCACTCGCACCCCGGGTGGTGCCCTTTGCACTTGTAGCCGATCCCCCTGATGGTAAGGTTTGAGAAAACTTACATGGAAGGTCGGATAGAGCTTGAGCCTCTCCGGAAGTTGCAATCGGTAGGCTACCAATCCAACTCTCTTGGTAACCTCGAATGGTCCCTCATATCTTGGAAGAAGTCCTTTGTGGAATCCCCGATCCTTGACTTTCCTCCAAAGTTGTGGAGTGAGTTTTAAGAGAACCTTGTCCCCTTCCTTGAATTCTAGCATCCTCCTCCTCCCATCAGCATACTTTTTCATCCGACGTTGTGCCTTTGCCAAGCTATCTCGGGCTTGATCAATAAGCTCTTTCCGGTCCATGCCATATTGATACGCAGTCGGGCAAGAGCCCCGCTCCTCCCTAACTTGTGTGATCTCTAGTGGTGTGGCCGGCTGAAATCTGAGTGTTAGCTCCGCTGGACTCATCTCGGTCGATGAGGACTTGTGTATGTTGTAAGAAAATTGGGCAGCATCCAATAGCTCCAACCAATTCCTTTGGGTAGCCGACACGAAATGCCACAAGTACTCCTCGAGTAATGCATTAATGCGTTCCGTTTGTCCGTCGGTTTGAGGGTGATTTGCTGTAGAAAACTTGAGCTCCGTCCCTAGTAATTTGAACAATGTTGTCCAAAATTTGCCCGTGAACCTCGGATCCCTGTCACTGATGATCTCACGGGGGAGTCCAAATATCTTTACCACTCCCTTCAAAAAGTGCTCCGCCGCATCATGTGCTGAACACCCCTTCGGCACTCCCATGAATATAGCATACTTGGAGAACTGGTCCACCACGACCATGATAGTTCCCATCCTCCCTATTGATGGAAAGCCCGTGATGAAGTCCATTGAAACCGAATCCCACGGCTTCTCCGGGATTGGAAGAGGTTGAAGTAGTCCGGCTTCCTTCTTCCTTTCCGTCTTGTCTACTTGGCACACTAGACAAGTCTTGACGTACAGCTCTACGTCTTCTCCCATTCTTGGCCAGGTATAAGCCCGAGCCAAAAGTGCTATCATGCGCTCGACGCCTGGATGGCCCGCCCATCGGGTGTCGTGAGTCTCCCTCAATATGCGCTGCCGGATGCCTCTCGTACTAGGAACAAGTATCTGGTTGCCTCGGCCCCTCAACAAGCTGTCATCTAGCCAATATCTTCGGACCAGGCCCTCTTTGACTTGGCTTGCCATCCGAATATATGCTGGATCCTCCTTTGCAGCTTCCCTGATTTCATCAACAAGGTTAGATTGTACCTTAGTGATGAATGCCACGGTTTCCTTGTGTGTCTTTCGACTCAGGGCATCGGCCACCCTATTCTCGGTGCCCGCCTTGTGCAACCAATCGAAGTCAAACTTGGCCAAGAATTCCTGCCACCGTGCTTGCTTGGCTGACAACTTCTTCTGCGTTCGGAAATATGTGTTGGCGACATTGTCCGTCACCACCACGAACTTGGTTCCCAACAAATAGTGCCTCCATGTCATAAGGCAATGGATCACCGCCACCATCTCTTTCTTATGGGCCGAATACCTCTCTTCCGCCCCCTTGAGTTTGCGGCTCTCATATGCCACTGGATGCCCGTCTTGTGTTAGAACCCCTCCAATAGCCCTGTCCGACGCATCGGTGTGCACCTCAAATGGCGCTGCAAAATTTGGCAACTTCGACACCGGTTCGGAAGTCACCGCTCGTTTGAGTTGCTCGAATGCTTCTTGGCAAGAGTTTGTTCACTACCAAGTGTGCTCCTTCCTCAACAAGTCCGTCAATGGGCTTGTTATTCTGGAGTAGTCCGCAATGAATCTGCGGTAATGGTTAGCTAGACCCAAAAAAGATCTCAACTCGGTTACCTTGGTGGGCGCGGTCCATCCGTCGATCGCCTCCACCTTTCGACCATCCATGCGAATCTCACCCCGCCTAATGTAGTGGCCGAGGAAGTTGATCTCCTCCGTGCCAAATTCGCACTTCTCCCGCTTCACATACAATGAGTGCTGCCGCAGCCGCTCAAACACTTGCCTCAAATGTTGTACGTGCTCCTCAAGTGACTCGCTGTAGACGACTATGTCATCCAGGTAGACCACCACATAGCGGTCCAAAAAGTCGTACAGCACCTCGTTCATCAGGTTGCAAAAAGTGGCCGGCGCATTGGTTAGGCCGAAGGGCATAACCAAGAACTCATAAGATCCGTAGCGCGCACCATGGCCGTCTTTGCCTCGTCACCCTGCGCAATCCGCACCTGCCAATAGCCTGACCGCAGGTCCAGTTTGGAGAAGTAGGTCGCCTTCGCCAATCTGTCAAACTGGTCACTTATGTTAGGAATCGGGTACCTGTTCTTGATGGTCACCTTGTTCAGCGCTCGGTAGTCTACGCACATCCGAAGCGCCCCATCCTTCTTTCTTTGGAATAGCACCGGCACCCCATATGGCGCTTTGGACGGTTGGATGTAACCTGCCTCCAACAGCTCGTCCAATTGCCTCCGTAGTTTCGCCAACTCTGGAGGTGACATGCGGTAAGGTGCTTGTGCTGGTGGAACCGCCCCTGGTTCTAGCTCAATCTTGTGATCCACACCGCGCCTCGGTAGAAGCTTTTTCTGTAGCTCCGATGGCATCACATCCTCGTACGCCTCGAGTACTTGTAGCACTTCTTTAGGCACCTTGCTAGTCGGGTCCTCCTTGACCTCCCTCAACGTTACCAGAAAGGTAGTCTCGCCCTTCTTAAGCCCTGCCTTAAATTGAAGAGATGACTGCATAATGTTACCTCCCTGTGTCTCTGTTTTTACCATGCATGGTGCTATGTCATCTTGGATCACCAACACGCCAAGATGGGGCAAGACCATCGCCTTGGCTTGCCGAAAGAATTCGAGCCCCAAAATAAGCACAAAATCGTCTAGTGGGACCACCATGAGTGGACACTCCCGTCGCCACTCTCCCACGGTCATCAAAGGTTTAGTAGTACCTTTAATAGGCTGTGCTCCCGAGTTGACAGCCTTTATCTTTGTGTCACACTTGGCTAGCTCCAAGCCAAGCTCTCTCGCCTTCTCGCTCGAGATGAAGTTGTTGGTCGCCCCGATGTCCAACATTGCTCGGATCCGTCTCCCTTGGATCTTTACCTCGACATACATTAGCCCCTTTGGTGTCGGCCCCGTGCCTCCACTGGATATTGAATTGACTAGCTGGATGGGATTCACCCGTGGCCCCTCCTCGGATTCATCCTCTTTTGTGCGCACCGCGGACAATGCCTCGCGCCTCGGGCATTCTCTTGCATAGTGTGAGCCGCCACATAGAATGCACCCCGTCTTCTTCTTTTGGGAGTGATCAGGTCCCTTAGAACTCGAAGCCTTGTGAGTTGCCTTTCCTTTGTCCGAGCCTCCTCCACTTGCCTTGTGTCCGCGCGTATCGTCCTTGCCCTTCCTTCTCTCCGTCGAAGGTGCTGTCTTGTAGTCCACAAGACTCTCGGCAATGGAAATGGCCGCCTTCACATCCTTCACACCATGGCGCCTTAGCTCCGCTTGCGCCCATGGTTGAAGTCCCGCCATGAAGTTGAATAGCTTGTCATCCTCATGCATACTTGAAATGTTGAGTAAAAGTGAGCTATACTCTTGGACATAGTCACGTACCGTGCCCGTTTGCCGTAGCCTTCTTAGCGCCTCCTTCGCGGTCCATTCCGAATTGAGCGGTAAGAATCTTTCTTTGAGCTCGCTCTCCAGCGCCTCAAATGTGCTAATAGGTGGCTCCCGATTCTGATTTTGGCGCCACCATAGCTTTGCATCGCCTCCCAAGTACATGCTTGCAATCATGACTTGGCTCCCCTCTTCGATGCTTGCGGCCATGAAGTATTGCTTCATGTCCCAAAGGAAATTCTCCAACTCCTTTGCATTGCGGTTACCATTATAAGGTTTAGGTTCCGGTACCTTAAATTGTGCCGCCGAGGTAGCTAGTCTCCGGCTCGATCCTCCAACCGCATTTTTGCTTATCCGGGCAAGCTCTTTGTCTATCCGATCAACCGTGTCCGCGACATGTTGTTCGATAGCTAAGTTGTCTGCCCCTACCGATGCTTGGAAATCGCCCATTTCCTTCCTCATCAGCCGAACTTCCACCAACAATGGCCGATCCTCCGAGGTTGCCATTGATGTGCCGACAAGGCTCTCCAACGTGTTGAGCCTCGCAAGAATTGCCTCCAAGGTTCCTTGCTCTAGAGATTCCATGCTTGTTTAGTGGTTGCCTTGCTCTGATACCAGTTGTCACACCCCCAAATTCGCACCAAGAAATTTTGCCTTCGGGATGTGCGGCGCCGGATCCTCGACTCGACCAGCCTTCCTCCTCGTTGGTGCTTTGCGGAATTGAATAGAACTAACACAAGTATTTACGGGAGCAAAACCTCCCAACCCTCTTTTCTATTCCGAATACAAAAGACTAGGAACACTCGCTCAAAGATCACCACAAACTTGCCTTAGGAACTCCTTTATCGGATGCCTTTGGCTTGGTGTCTCAAGAGGCTTATATACATCTCATGGCCGAGCCATGTCTTTAATTGGACACTAAATGCCCATCGGATGCCTATCTTCAATGCTGGCCGCGCACACCATGAATACCCGCCGCGCACTTGCTGCGCGCAGCATTGATGCCCACCGCGCGCCATCAATGTTTGCCGCGTGCGCGCCATCAATCCATGCCGCGTGCGCCAGGGCTCGGTCGCCAGCCTACCCAGTGCGCCCCATCTGAAGGTAGCATCCTGCGCCCAACGCCCATCTGGCATGCCGTGTCCGTCCCGCGTGCCTGCCGCGTACCGGGCGCGCTCGTAACGCTCCGCGCCAACGGCTAGCTGCCGAGGTGTAACGCCTCACCAACGGCTATATCTGCGTGCCAACGGCTATGTCACCTGCCGTAACGCCCCAACGGCTATCCCCATGCCGTGTCCAGTCCGTGTCCGCTCCGTGTGCGCCAACTGCGCGCGCCCATAACTGTAGCGCCCTGCTGGAGCGTAACGCCTGGGCTGCGCGCACCGCGTGCGCCCCGTGTGCACACCGCGTGCTTGTAACTGCCTGCTCGGTAAATGTCCTGCCCAACACTTAGCCAATTTAGCACTTACTTGCATAGCTTCACGGATCTGCTCTTTGGCCCATGTCTGCCTCATGGCCTGCGCACCTTGTGCGTCATCGTGGGCCACGCGCCCATCTGCCGTGCGCCCATTGCAGGTCGCGCGCCTCATGCTGCCGCGCGCCCGAGGAGTAGCCCAGCTCCTCCCCTCCTTTGGGCCAATTGGCCCTTGCCTTCATGCATTGTGGGAAGAGGGGTGTGACACCAACTGTCACGGTCTTACTTTCAATAGGGTTAATAAGACCATGTGGCACCCACTGTCGCAGTTCCAATGGGTCAGCCTACGAGCGCGCCAACGGTGCCGAGTGCCTACTTCACTAGAGCGGGCTTTTTGTCTAGCGAATAAGCAATGAGTGGACGAGATTGTCTGAAAATAGCATCATTGAGTATAGTGAGCATAAAGAGAGAGTATGTAAAAAGTTTGTTCATTGATTGGCAGCAAATTACATCAGTGGATAGGGAGGTCTATGTGCTATCACGCCTCTCCCCCCTAAAGAGCAATCCAGACCATCTCCACTATGGCAGTAGTGTACATGCCATAGTGGCGAGAAGTCACTTACAACAAAAAAATAGAAACATATACAACTGAAGTGCTTAAAAAGGAAGTAAATCTACCTAATAGCATGGGCGGCCATAGACAACATGCCTTGGATAAGCCCGGACCTTGACACGCTGCGCCACATGCTGGCGTTGCGCACCTCCTGCGTGCCACGACTGGATGTCTTGCGCACCATGAGCCTCCTTTGCGCTCCATGCCTTGGCCATTACCTTCCTTTGCTCACCAAATTGTTGTTGGACGCCATTTGTGTGTGATGGGTCTTCCTCGTGCACGTCACGTCTTGCCAAGCCTTCGTTTCTTGGGTGCACGCCAACTGCTTGATGAAATGCCGCTTCCAAGTTTTTGCACCAATTTTGCTCCAAGACTTGATTCAAGAATTCCAATGGTCTTTTTCTGCAATAATAACAAATGTTTTAGTGAAAGAACTCAATCAGTCCGAGCATGAGTCTTCGGGCTTCGGGGCACATCATCCTCTTCGGATGCACTCCTATGCGATGAATGAAGTTCATCTTTGGTTCTTCACCAGGGACACCTACAAAATGAGCAAACTCGTAAAAGGAAAGATTCGGCTATGGATTAGGCCATGGTCGAGGGATGCCACCTCGAGGCATATCATCTCCTTCGGGTTGTTGAAGATTTGACCTCAGATCTAAAGAGTTGCCTCTTTGCACTAGTACCACCAACCCGAGGTTGTTGAGTTTGCTAAATTTATTCAAGCCTACAAAATATGAAAATATATTATTAATAAAATTTGGCCATGGATTTGACCGTTGATGGTGAAGCGTTATTTCCACTAAAATTATCCTCTAAAAGAGATTATACTCCAAATAAATAACTAGAGGCATATTTGTAAATTCATCACCAATCTCAAAATTTAACAAAGTTATATTCCATAAGCAAAAATATTCCAAATTGAAATCAAGAAATGCATTCATGGAAAAATTCAAAAATGGATATAAGAAGACATGGATTATATCACAAAATGAATCATCTTTCAAATAATATCCAAAAGTAAATGTCAAAGAAGGATTATAATCAACATATCCAAAAATACAATCGAGATTATTATCAAAATAATCTACTATCCATCCAATTCTAAATAACCAAAGTCAATAAAGTTTCAAGTAGCACATACCTTATTGGCAAAGCACTCACCACTTCTTGAGTTACTCCATGGTTATCGACCTTGGAAAGCATTGAGGTGCAAAAAAGGTTCTTCCCTTTCTCAAAATCAAAGGGGATACAAGAAAAACAATCATTTTTTAGAATATTAGAAATAACTTCAAAATGATTATAAAATTCATGCTTGATCTCATCAAAATAAATTTCAAATTCAATATGGTTCAACATGCTATAAGCCTTAAATGTGGAGATCAAATGCTTAATGAACATGCAAAACCAAGAAAATAGAGCACAATAGCTAACAAGATAACCATATTCAAATTTCAATTCATAAATGCTAAGTTCAAACAAGAGATTCAAATCAAAGGTGAACTTATCATCTAAATAATCTTTAAACTCAAGCAAATGCAATCGGTTATCATGTTAAAATCTATACTCAATCGAATCAATGGCCTATTGCAAAAAGCAATCCAACACAATAGATTCATGTTATCCTTTAAGAAGAAAACAAGTAAAATTTATTCATAAGTGGACCATCAATTTTCTTTCTTTCAACGAAAATGGTTTTGAAATATGCAAGTCTAACATCAAAAACTATTTTCAAACCATTATAAAGCACAACAATCTCTAAAAACTCAACATCAAGATGCAATGAAATAGAAAAGTAAGTAAATTCGAAATTCTCAAAGCTCATCAAAATATCATGCATCAAGAATTCAATCATATCACAATTCATTAACTTCATTGTGTAGTAAGTGCTATATGATTCACAAGTAACTAAGATGAAGTAATATGGACATGCATATACGGGTATGATGATAAAACTATCTCTAAACAAGAAACATATATCATTATACTCAATGTTATCATGCAAAAATAAAAATGCAAAAGAAAACAAAGTAAAATCTATATTAGTCCATCATATTTTAAACAACCAAGAAATTAAAGTGTTCGGTGGGATGAACAAATGGACTAAGTCACTTAACAGTTTTCCAGACAATTCATTTTCTCATTTAAGCTCTAAAATTCTAGGGCGACTTAAAGATACAAAACTAATAATCTTCCTAGACCATGAGAGGAAAAGAGGAAAAACATTTTCTTTTAAAACAATACTCCCACTTTGAATTAAGAAAAGATCTAGGTAAAGTTTATCAAAAAGGTGAGACTCTTGTAAGATGAGGGGATTTGGCATTGATGCATACGTTGCATAAAAAGTTCTCTCTAAAACATAGGTTGACTCAACAATATCCTCAACTAAAATGTTGTCCTTATGGTCGTCATACAATGGGTTATATCACATGACAACCTCTTGAGTTTTAAAATTTTGAAAGTCCTTGGGGATGATTTCTATCTCTAGGGAGATTCCTCAAATAAAATCACAATTCCAAAATTTTCCATGTCATTTTGCTCATTTTCAACCCCAAGTAGAGATTCTTCAAATAACCTTTTAATTTCAAAATCATCAATGAGATCAATAGAGATATGGGTTTCTATATCTTTCAATTCATTTTCGCTCTCATTTAAGGTTTCCTCTATAGGTTGGGTTTGAGCTAGGGGAAGGGTTGGTTCAAACTTGAAAGGTGGAGGGTGGTACTCTTTTGGGCATTACCTTGAGGCATACCTCTTTTCCATAAAGTATCTTAACAAGGTCCAAGTGGAAATTTCTTCCTTGTCATCTAACCTCTTTTCTAGTTTTGTACTCTCCCACCAAAAGCAACAAAACTAGTGAGACTAGAGAGAGCTATTCGAAATTTCCTTTTCTCCAAAATTTCATATCTCTCAAATGACTCCTCTAAGTCTTCTAGCCAATATATAAAATCAAGCTCTTTAGGACAAGTACTAAAAATAGGGAAAGAGACATCAAAAGATCCCTCATCCTTAAAGATTTACTTGGGAGGTTTTTTGACTAGGTTTTATATAGTCGGTCTTCTTTCTAAAGTAGTTCTTAGAATGGTCTCTCCTTATTGGGTTTTCAACTTTTGTCCTAAGTGGAGCTTGAGTTTTCCTAAGGTGATCTTGGCTAATCCTATTAAAAACAGATTCAAGGCCTAGGCTAAAAACCTCAATTTGTTTGCCTAAACCTCTAACCATTTTGGTTAAGCCTTTAATTTGCCCTTGCACACTGGGCTTGTCGTTGCTAGGTTGGGAGGGTTTGGTGACTTGACTTAAGTAGCCTTGGTTTTGGATTAAAGGGTTGCCAAACTTAGACATGATCTAACCCGAATAAAAACACTGAAAAAAAAAACGGCAAGGTGATTCAAAAAGGACAACTTAAAAACAGAAAATTCACACTCTAAAAACAGAATTTTAAACACAAACAATGCTCTTCTGATTTACACCAATTTTTTGGTTGAAAGAGACTCCAAATTCATACATACATTAGCTCTAAACACAAGTGATAATATTAAGCAAATAGTTCTAATCAAGTGCTGCAAAATAGAATCCAAAACACACTAAAAGCATACTAAAACCAACCTAAAATTCTTAAATAGAAATTTTACAAATTTCGTCCAAATTCTATATAATTTTAACAAAAGCTTGCCTACTATATAAGTGACTTGCTCCTAAATATTCAGCTCTAAATTCATAGTGGATAGAAAGTTATACGCATAAACATAAACAAAAACGTAAAAGTTCTAAAAACAAAATTTTCACAATTCTCATCCAAATGATCTGAAATTTTAATACAAGCTACCTAATGATAAGAGTAACATACTGTAAAAATTTCAGGTTCAAATTCATTACGAGCAAGAAATTGTGCATACACAAAGTAGAGACAAAAATACTAAATTAAGCATCCTAAAAAAAAATTGCAAAGAACCCTAAACAAAAAAATCCACAATTCTTGTCCAAACTTTCTAAAAATTTAACAGAGGCTTGCCTACCATATTAGTGACATGCTCTTAAAATTTTAAACTCCAGTTCTAAGTGGACAAAAAGTTATGTATACAAACACAAACAAAATGCTTAAAAATTTCAAAAATAAAATTTTCATATATCAAGTCCAAATAATCTGAAATTTTAACTCAAGCTATCTAATGATAAGAATAACATGCTGTCAGGTCTAAATTTGAAGTGGTCCGAAAGTTATGTATGAAAAACTAAAAATGTAAAAACTAAAAATAACATAAACATCCTAAATTTTCTAAACATGAACTAGTACAAATCAAGTCCAATGATTCTGAAATTTAAACACAAGATAGCCCATAACATGACTAACTTTCTGTAAAAATTTCAAATGCAAATTCATTACGTGTATGAAGTTATGCATGTGCAAAACAGAAAAAACAAGCTGTAAATACAGCAACATGTTGGATAAAATTTTCTAAACTTAAACAAATCAGATAGTCCACAAAGCAAGCGGACAACTTAGTCCTAACCAACTAAACGGAAAACACAATCCTAAACATGATTTCTATTGCCAAAAATAGAATTGTAAACTAGAAAACACAACAGTAAACCAACAGGATTTTGACACATTTTAGACACTAAACAGAAATAGAAATTTGACACACATGCTGACCATATATTAGACTCAACTTGGACTCTAAACATGCCATACTAACGCTTAAAACAAAAACAACAACAAGAGGAAACAAACATCAAAACAGAACTTAAAACATCAAGTTTACAACCAGAAAACAAGGACTTAAACAGCAAGACATGCTGAAAATGCAAACAACAATTTGGAAATCTGAATGCTACTTATTTACGTGAGCAAGACAGAAAACAAACTTACAAAACATGGAAGAGCATTAGGATAGAAAACAGGAGCTCAACATGCTGGTAAAATCAAAGAAGAAACTCAACAGAAAACCAAATTCAAAACAAAAACAGCACATAATAAAATCACAAACTAAACAGCAAACAAATTGCTCTCGGTCAACAATTCCGAAGAGTCTCCCCAAAGCAAGAATAGCTTTAAAAAATAAAATAAAATGCAAATAAGATTCAATAGAAACATAAGCAAAAATAGAAATGCATGCTAGAAATTTTTTTTTTTTTACACAAGAGAACAAAAGCTTAAACAACCTAATTAAGGTAGCCTAAACTAACACGCAAACAGGATATGGTATGCTGGACAACATGCAAACAACAGGAACATAAAACACAAGAAAGCAGAAAAAAAAATGCAGAAAAAACATAACTGGAAATCACCAGCATAGAGTACTATAGCTCTTATACCAAATGTTGTGATCCAGGGGCGGCAAATGAGGTTAGACATGGCATGTGGAAGACAACTAAATAACAGAAGGATCGATGCTCGTTGAACACCCCAAAAACAGGTAGAAAACGTGCAAAACAGAGAGATGGTGACGAAAATGGAAAGCTAAAATTGTGGACGTCGATAAGTGAACAAACCGGTGATCTTATCTCAGATAGCACCGATAGGACGAAGGAACGGCACTTGGCTAGCCAAAAAGCTTAGATGAAAGGTTTCAATAAAATTCTTCCAAGAAGAATTCTAACGCTCGGGAACTGGTTTAAGGCATGTTCTCTTGCCACTAACTCGTTCAGAGTTGAGAGAACGATGGAGCACCGCTCAACGAGCAACCAAACTCATGAGGAAGGAGGCTCTCTCCTCTCGGTTTGCAACCGACGCAGATTCCGTGAAGGAATTTCAAAACCAAACAAGTTTCTGGAAAACAAGCTTCAATGCTTAATCAACACTCATCAACCCTTACAAGCATTCAGAACAACCTTAAATACAAAGAAAGTAAGTTGGTGCTCTGCAAAAATCGGAAAAACACAGAGAACTATTGGTTGGAAACTAGCCGTTGGCGTCGGGTCTGTCGGGTAGCTGTCGAGATTGTTGATCTGCGCGCCCACGCTGGGGGATGTCGTCGCGTGCTCTGTGCGGCACTGGTCGCGCTCTGTGCGTCACGCGCCTCCTGCGTGCCATGGCTGGATGTTGCGCGCCTCCTGCGTGCCATGAGCCTCCTTTGCGCGCCATGCGTTGACCATTACCCTCCTTTGCTCGCCAAATTGTTGTTGCACGCCATTTGGATGCCATGGGTCCTCGTGCACGTCACGTCTTGCCAAGCCTTCGTTCCTTGGGTGCACGCCAACTGCTCAATGAAATGCCGCTTCTAAGTTTTTGGACCAATTTTGCTTCAAGACTTGATCCAAACATTCTAATGGTTCTTTCCTGCAATAATAACAAATGTCTTAGTTAAAGAACTCAATTGGTGACTTACCTTTATCTGAGCATAAGTCTTCGGGCTCTGAGGCACATCACTAGAGAAGCATGGTAATATTCCTCCGCCTCTTCCATGGCAAACTCGAACACTGTATTCACCATTTGTGGACGTATCAGAAGCTCCGTCAAACATTCTGACCTCCTAGTTGTTGTCAAGGTCACATAGGACAAGCGAACTATTTTGTCGCAGCTATCACCCATCAATGCATACACCCCTCGTAGGGTAATACTGTCAAACATCTCTTGAATTCCCAACGTCTCCCAATCTTTAAAATTAACCGTCTTCAAATAAATAATTGAGTATTTGCGTAAATCCTACTCAAACTTTATTCACACTCTTCGTTCCAAAATTCTATGGTAAAATATTGTCAAGTATAAATATTAATAACAGTGATATATTAAATACTTAATTGAAAAAAAAAAATTGAGACTCAATTAGTTTTTTTTAGGATAAAATTATAAATTTTATATAGTTAGCAAAATTACCACATAATTTTTCTAAGTAATTTTCATTATGAACAAGATGTTGTCAAAGTATTGAACGATAACGATTACATTAGAAAAAAAAAATCGACTTAGAAAAAAAAAGTTAATAAAACTTTAAACTATTAAAAAATAATTAATAGCAGTGATGTTGAATATTTGATTGAAAAAAATATAAGTGAGACCCAATTAGTTTTTTTAGAGTAAAATACAAATTTTATCAAATTTACAAAATTACCACGTAACTTTTTTCAATTAAATTTTATTATAAATCTATGAAGATGTTGTAAAAGTATTAAACGATAATAGTTATATTAGAAAAAAAAAAATTGCTTAAAAAAGGGTTAGTAAAACCTTAAACTATCAAAAAATAATTAATTACAGTGATATATTAAATATTTAATTTCAAAAAAATAATTGAGACACAATTAGTTTTTTTTTTAGGGTAAAACTATAAATTTTATATAGTTTACAAAATTACCATGTAACCTTTTCCAATTAAATTTCATTATAAATCTATGAAGAGCTTGCAAAAGTATTAAACGATAACTATTATATTAGAAAAAAAAAATCTGACTTGGAAAAAAAAGTTAATGAAACCTTAAACTATCAAAAAATAATTAATCGTAGTGATATATTAAATACTTAATTGGAAAAAAATAATTAAGACTCAATTAATTTTTTTAGAGTAAAACTATAAATTTTATATAGTTTGCAAAATTAACACTTAACTTTTTTTAATTAAATTTCATTATAAATCTATGAAGAGGTTGTAAAAGTATTAAACGATAACGATTATATTCGAAAAAAAACTGACTTAGAAAAAAAAATATTCATAAAACCTTAAACTATCAAAAAATAACAATTCAAATATTAAATTGTCGGGATAACAAGAGAAATTTCGTCAGAACAAAAAAATAGTGAATAAGTTTTTGAATTTTAGAGAAATATAGAGTGAAAAGTGAGAAGAGAAACTCTCTTTAAATAGAGTGAAATGGATCAACCAATCTACAGTAACCGGTCGACCTGCAAGATTTAAATTGTCATTTTAATAGTTTAAGTTTTGAATCGTTCTAAATTTTATTTTTTTTAAAAGAATTTACTTTAAAATTTAAATTGAATTTTATCCTAAAATAAATTTTTAATTATTTTAATTAATGTTGTTACAATCTATGCATATAATTTGAAATTATAATTAGTGAGTCCGCGTAGCATTTTCATGATAATTTAGTAATTGCTACTCTCTATGTTGAAATGACCTCTCTCCTAATAATTTTTATAATTTTTAACTTTAATGACCATTTTAACTCTTAAATTATTATTTTAATATTTTTTTAATTTTTCATTAAAAATTGTTATAATAAGTTGCGCAATGCTCACTGACTATCAATATTATTAATTTTAATTAAAACCCAAAAATAATAAAAACCTGAATACAATTGAAGAAACTTGATAAGTACTAGTATTATCTTAATAATTGAAATAATCAAGGTGCACCTGTGGTTATTAAAAAAAAATTAAATTTGACTTAATTTTTATAAACAAAGCATAAACCAATACAACGACGGAAGTTAATATATATAATTGCGCATATCTTTATTAAAGACATAAAATATTATGAGTATTCTACAAACTAAATAGAATAAATTAAATGTATTAAAGTTCAGTGTAAACTCGAAATCTATTTGAGACAAGTCATGAAATTTATGCTGTATATTTCATTTTATAGTTTTATTTTTTTTATAAATTTATATAAAATAAAGTCGCAAAATTCATAGTTATATTTCAATTTTTAAATAGTAATTATCTCGATATTTGTGATTTTTTTTTTTTTGTAAATTTATTGTCTCATATTATTATTATTATTATTTAATTATCATTAACAAAATATTATCAGAATAGAAGATGGATATAATTCAAGTTAAAGTAAGCTCGATCTAAAAATCAAATTAAAAACTACTACCTCGAAATTTGTTGATCTCAAAGTAATAACATAAATTCATTAATTTAAAAAAACACTTGCAAAATATAAAATAAGGTACGGAGGTGTTTTCACTAATTCACTTTCATAGAAAAGAAACAATGGGCAATTTAGACATTTCCGATGATTGGAGAAATAATTTCCTTCTATTTAAGTTCTTTTTTGTAATAATGACCATTTTACTAACTTTGGGTGGGATTGACTGATTGGGATTGAGAAGAGGTTCAAGTAACACATAGAGATGTTAAACGAGCGATTCGAGCTAAAAAAGATCTGACTCACCGAGCCTGTCGAGTCTAACGAGTCGAGTCTAATGAGCCTGTCGAGCTTAACGAACCGAGTCTAACGAGTTGACCCTAAAAAATTTCTAATCCGAGCCGGCTCACGAGCCATGAGACCAACGAGTCGAGCCGAACCGGCCCAACGAGCATAACGAGCCGTTGCGTTGCTGAGTGGTCTAATTCTCAGCAACGGTCATCACCGTTCTTTGACTCTTTAATGTTTAGTGTGAGAAAAGAAAAAAAATCGAGGGGAAGAAAACTGCTAACGATCGCCCAGCAACTAGAGAGCTGGGCGATCGATCGTTCGCCCAGCTCTCCCGAACCCGACGATGATCAAAGATACTCGAGAAATCGAGTTTTTGGACGTTGCGCTTTCATCGGAGAGATCGGAAAGCTCGCGCAGCTTTGCCCATCGTCGCAAGGCGATGATCGCCTAGCGATTGGACGATCGATCGCCAGCTATCCCGACCCCGAAAATGATCGAAGATGTTCGAGGGCCCAAACTTCTGGACGCTGCACTTCCATCAGAGACGTCAGAAAGTTCACCCAGCTTTGCAAGACGATGATCGCCCAACTTCATCCATCGTCGAAAAGTTCAATCCCGAGCTGGGCACGACCGAACCTGCTCGCGACCAGGTTCATGGGGCTCGCGAGCACGAATTGTCGAGTTTGACTCGGGTCGTCTATGCGACTCGAGTCAAACCCGCTCGTTACCTGCTCGACTCGCTACAGTAACGAGCCGAGCGGGCGGGTTGGCGAGCCATCCCCTCCCGTTTAACAACACTAGTAACACAGCCCACAGTTATGGATTGAGCGTTAAAATTAGGGCTAAATTGCTCGTACTTCGCTTTTGATCTATAATGATCTGTAATTGAATCTACCTCTTTCTTGCTGTCTGCAAAATCTAGGTCACCGATACAGTGGAGGCTCTGATAAGTGTGATTTTCTTCCATGGGATACGTTCAGGAAGCCCGCGAGAATCACGTGAAGAAGAAAGTAGAAGAAGGTGACCAGTGCTGCCCAGCTTTGGTTTTTTCTTGAGAAACCTTGGGGAATTGCATATGAACTGATTGCAATTGATTATGGAAGCTCTGTGTGATTTCCTATTGGTTTTTTTTTTTGCTTATTTTTCAGCTTTGCGTAGCAAAATGAAGGAGAAGGCACTGAAGGAATGCGACAATTTAGCTTTGAAATATGCCGAATGTGCTACGGGCAGAACAATATCCGTCGTTTGGCAGTGTCGTAAGCAAGCTAAGGAATTGAATGAGTGTCTTCATCAATTGTGAGTCACTGATCTATCTTTTTCAGTCCTCTGCTTGTTCCTTTTACTTTTTGGGTCCATCGGAATTTTTTTCAGTCGAGATCTTGGCATTGTCTCTTTCATTAGATAGTGAAGAAGAGTGTAGCTTGCTTAGGTAGTTTCCATAAACAAAAAATAAGTAAAATAAATAAGATCATGTTTGTGTAGTAGCTTTTTCTCTTCGGAGGTGGGTCTGGGGAGATGAGAGAGCCTTAGAGGTGCAATTAAGGAGTTTCGCAAGATGGTTCATCACTCTGTTTTTGTGGTGCATCTGGAATTTCCATTGTGCAAACATTTCTCGTGAGGAAAGTTGGGTGTGGTTAAACTGTATATGCTTGGGTAGAGATATAGGTTAGAAGGAGATTTCGATGTCATTTTCAGGGTCTGAGCAGCTTGTTCAGCGCAATCTCTTGTATTTATCTTTTTGGGATTACATATCTTTTATTACTGCCAAACAAAGGAGATTGTTTTAAACGTATGCCTTTCTTTAGGGATTCGTTTCTTCAAACAGTATTTTAAAAAAACGAAAAAAGAGATTGAACTCATTTTTTGTCAAAGTGTTTTTTCAGTGTCCTTGTGTTCAATTTTTAAAAGCCATACCCAGACAGACCTTAAGTGCATGTGCCAGATAAATTTGTAGATTGTTTCATATGTTTGAAACTTGTAGCAACATGAGGACCCAATTTGCCAAGCTTCAAGACTTGTTATTTCCTTCTTGATTCTCAGTGTAAGAAGTGACCCCATTTGTGTCTAGGTAATGATTTTTTATATAGGATTTCCATCCTCTGAGTATGTGATCTAAAGACACTCACTGAGTTCACCATAGAAAAGCTTGGGTTGATTTATGTATCTCTGTTCTCAACATAAAAGCAAGGGTAAATGGAGTTTATTTTTCGTTTTTTGATCAAAGGATCAATACCTTCGTCAGAAGGAGCACCTTGGAATTCTTATGGGATTGACTGCTCTTTGTTTGGCTCCTTTTAGGTAGCAAAAAGACCCCATATTCAAATTGCTTTGATTCCTCCTAAATAAGCGCTTGAATTAAGTCAGATGCGTAAGTAGCTTAGTTTTTATCTATGATTATTGTAGTTTTTGAAAAGGTTTTTCTTTTGCAGTACAAATGATTCTGTGTTGGAAGATATGAAGAAAGAATACATGCTTAAACAAGAAGGAAAGGCGTCCAGTTGAACATGAACATACCCTTCAAGAAAACTCACTCATCGGTACAAAACAACTTAAATATTCGACGCCAAACAAGTTTTCCAATTCAATACCGGCGTTTCGTTCATTTGTTGGTGCCATTTCCAGGAGTGAATAGTTTAGCAAGTTGAAAGGAAGGCGTTGAATATTATTATTATTAATATGTTTAAAACATTGAGGCCATGCTTTCTTTTCACCTTTATGTGAGAATTGATGATGTTCTTCCCTACATTTTTGTGTTATTTTTCATATAATATTTCTTTCCTAAACTGGATCCCCAGGATTAGGATGAATAAAAAAACCGTGGAGGTAGTTTCATAATCGCCCGTAGCTCATAATTTGCTTGGTTTAAATTCATATCCAGGCGTTGAAGGGATTGCTTTAGCGTATTAAGTATGAAATTACTAATCCAACTTTACTCATTGTACGTACCATTATTATGTACAATCTTTTTCCTTACTTGGATAGGAAAAACACTCTATCGCTATTAATTTAATTTTTTATGCCTTAAATGTTGATAAGACAGTTATTAATTAATACTCATAATATAATATATTATTAGATTACAAATGAGAATTTCATTTAGACCAACAAACAACGTGCAGTCGATTTTTTTTACTGTCTTCATTATTTTATATTTAATAAAACCATTTTATGCCGTAAACAGAAACACCACTAATGTAACTATTTTACTTTCGATATATAATTTTAATGACTTGAGAAAAACACTCAAAAAAGGAAATTGTCACGACGGTAGCTTCATTCCAATCAAACCATCTTATAATTACATTCCTTTTCATTACATGCTGCCACCTCACTAAGCTCTTTGAAATTGAGACGCGACTCAAATCACTCTTCTTCAAGTCCGCATTAAAATCGATGCAAGGATAACTAAAACCGCTAATCTGATGATATTCAAACATAGATCCCCAAAACGTATAATTTTTCATACCATCATACTCCGAAGAATGAAATAATTCGAGACAAAACCTTCCTGCAATCAAAAATGCCAAAATTAACTTGGCTTTCGCATGTTATGCCCAGCACGGATCACTTCATCTACCAATAGCAACTGAGATGCAATCACAGGCCTGCCAAAACAAAAGGGTATACGTATCACACTTGCTTGCACAAACCAATCAAATAAAAAAGCTGAAAAATTCGAACAAGTTAGCCAGAAAATCTTCAAAACATAGCTCATTTGATATGTTTTGATAAGACCTAAAGTGATTCATTATTTTTTATGGTTAGAGGTTTTGCCAACATATACTTCTAAAGTTATTATAATAAATAGATGAGATAGATGATAGAATAATCACATTAACGTCTATGTTATCCACATACCCTGAGTTGATGATTTGGCGCTTCACAGAGTAATTATCAAAGATACCCTCCATTTGTGGGTCAATTGGTTCTCCTGTATGCTGATTTAATCCTACAATATTTCCCCGATCATGCTCACCCTGAATGGAAGATATCCAAATAGGAATACAAAACTTGTAAGCTTATCTCTGATCACTAACCACTCCTTGAAGGAAACAAAACTGTTCACAGAGAAATGTACCGTAAGTGCAATGATGACGTCTTGTGTGTCAAGTCCAGAGTTCTCAGCAAGTGTTTTGGGTATCACAAGAAGAGCATCAGCAAATGCTTCAACTCCAAGTTGAGCTCGCTGTCAATATGTTCACATAGGCAACATGATGATTGAAGAAAATTGGAGGATTAAAAGCATTTTATTAGCAGATATAATCCATGGTGATATTTTCCATCTCACAGAGTAAATAAAAAGAAAGTACTAAAATATGGAGATGTACCCCCTGTACGGTCTTCTTTACTTCATTTACTAGATATTGTCTGGCAGCTACTTCAAAGGCTCCAGCTCCCTGATCACCAAGAAGGATATACTTATCAAATCAAGTATATTATCATGCCAAGCTTACCATATTTTCTTTAAGAGGTGGTTCACTGGTCGGTGAAGAACATACTTACATCTGATTTCAAGCAGTTTGACCTCAGTCGCCTGCTGATTGTTCTCATTTTTTGAAAAAATTTTTTTATATTTGTCAGTGTCCTAGGTTTTCAGTTTTTCTTCCTCCAGATAATATTCAAACTACACAACATCATTATCAAAACTAAAAGCAGTACATGCAAGAAAATTACCTAAAATAGAAATCTTAGTTTCAACCATAATATTCATCACAGTCAGCAATTGTAAGAACTTACTAGAATAACAGCTTCGTCTTCAATAGTATTTTTAACTGCTCGCAAACCATCTCTCACTGCATCTTTAATTTGCGCAATTGTGTGGTCATTAGGTCCTGCAATACAATGATGACAAGAAGACCAGTTGATTAACCAATGATCAAAAAATGAAAACTCTACAAGAAACTTCATAGAATTTATGTTAAATCGACGTTCCATTCAAAATAACATGTTAATATACCTTTTATTAAGATTGTACAAGAATTAGGATTCTTCACTTGTTCCACAAATGTATATTTGTCTTCACCTAGAATGTGCTCATATACCAACCCAGCCCAACCAAGGCAATCCGGAGTTAAATTGTCCACAGAATTTAAAGCTTCACCCCCACACGCCAGCACCAATCTCTCCATGTTTCTCCTTTTCGCTCTCCGTAGGGCAATTATCTAGAATAAGATCTCAGTGACATAAAAGGGAGAATCATTTGAACTAACATAATGTTATTATGAAACTATAATGTCCCTAAATAATTTGTCCACACATGAGAACTTTTTCAATGACTTACTCCTGCCCTTGCGAGAAGATCGAGTGATGGGGGATCGATTCCCTTTTGATTGATCACAACAAAATTACTGTCATTTTCTGAACAAATCTGCATATGACACAAACCGATGAATAATGACGAGATAACTAATGGCATGCCATTGACTTTTTTTTTTTTTTATCAGCAAAAGATACATACTAAAAAAGGGTATAAAAGAGGAGTAAGTAATAAATAAAAATGTTCAACTCCCCAAGAACTTTACACGAGGTCGGACTATTTTAATCTTCCTCAACAAAAAAAAGCATGAAAAAAGAATAGCACAAAGAGCCAGAAAAGCAAAAGACCTGGTCGAAAACATGGAATTACTTATAAAACCATAGCAGTGCCGAAGTGAAGGAGAAGAGAATAAATATTTTCCTTCAATTTTTAATCACATATAACACATCTATTAGGAAGCGCAAAGCCCCTTCGGTTAAGATTATACAAGGACAGCTTTACGATAGGTAAGCCATTAGATTGTAAAAAGAATATTTTAACTTTGCAAACCTTATTCTTCAATTCAATAATCTTTTGGACTCTTTCATCGACCTGACGCCTTTCAGCTGCAACCATGGCCTCCCTCTGCTCAGCATTTGAGTAGAAAAAACCTGCATTTATCTCACTAAAGGGACACCGATTAATTTCATTGTTTTCTTTGGAATGACTTGTGACGGGCATTGTGTGAGAAAAAGGACTTAGAGTTTCATTGTAGCAAGATCTAAAAAAACTCAAAAAAGTTGATTCAGTAAATTCAAACATGCACAGGATCATCAACAGTTAAAAGATGAAGATCTAATAAAACAGTAGCTCATGGAAATGTCAATACTGCAAAAAAAGTAACATAATCGCCTATTAGCTAAACATGTGTATTCACCTTTTTTCATACTCCAAAGACACGTTGCATGTCAAGATGTGACAATTCTCTGCTCGTCGTTTCATATCAGGATGCCGAGAACCATGATCAAGAACAAGACCCTCGACCTATAAAGAAATCAGCATATACATGAAGCACAAGGTTTTACTGAGCCCAAAAAAACATTTAAGAATTCATTGCTTCAAGTCAAGATAAAGGGGATGAAAGGATATGACTACTATAATTTAGGTTGAGAAAATGGGGAACAACAACACCACAATACGATTGCAAGATATTTATGATTGATGTTTTAATTTGTAATAAAAAGGAGAGACGAAAAATAAAACTATCAGAAAATTCCTGATTAAGCAAAATAGACAGAAAGTCTTGTTTTACAAAATGAATTCTCTACAATTCTTCTTTTAAGAGAATGAAAAAGATATGTTGATGGGAAAAAGGAGCATATATTGCTGCATGCAGCTAGAAAGATAAGCCTACATTTATTTTCAAAAGCTAACTACTATATCATTATTGGCACACGATTATGGGAATACAATAGAACGAGAAAATATGACATGTTCAAGGAGCACCTTCAGGCAGACTGTGGGCTTCACCAAAACCATACTTCACACGACAACAATGGTTAAACTGGTACACCCTACCCTTGAAAGTTTGTTAGACTAGTTTTTTACTTTTACTTCACATTTCAAAAAGCATTGTTTGCATATATGCATTAGCAAAAGTACCAAGATGATAGAACATACAAGAAAGGAAATCACAACAAGAAAAGGCGAGGGAAAAACCACTGAGAAATTGCAGTTACTAACTAAAGGCACAAAAAAGTATGTCCAACAAAGATAATAGAGCATACCAGACGTGTGTCTACATCAAACTTGTGACGCATGTGCATAATCTCGACCATAAAAAGATCAATAGCTTCCTCTGGCTTACTAATGCAGAGCACCTGCCATATTAGAAATAAATTCACTTTAACCAAGAGGAGGAGAGCCTACAAAAGCACAATCAAAATTTCCTAAAACAAGCCTCACCGCATTTACAACAATGTCAGTCAATTGATCTGCCAATGCTTCATATAACTGTCAAAAGAATGAGAAATCAAATTATAAACCAGACATAAGTGCAGGGTAATTTTCAGAAATTATAACCATTTGTCATTATCCAAAACCTTTCCAAACAATGATCGTTCCTTAATATGAGCAAAAGAAAATGATAAAATACCTTGGTTCTCAGTGTTGTTCTTGCAATCATTTTAAGAATTTCTTTGTCAGGCTCATTACCCATCACTGCAGGAGTCTTAAATTTTTCGAGAAACTGAAGTGTTGCTTTCTTGGCAATTTCAAATCCATCAACTAGAACTCGAGGATGCATCCCTAAAAAAGCATAATAACAGTAATATTAACCATAGATATATCAAAGCAGTCTCAAGTTTTCTTAGAGTGAGAAACTAGAAGATAACATGAAAAAGTCCCAACTTCAGAAGAATGGAAACAAAGCATGGAAATGTTGTCACTGTTTCTGTTCTCCACGACAAAAGAACGAATGAAAAAAATGCAAATACCAACCTCCGAATCCTACTTCAGCCAGTACAGTTATTACTTTTTTTTTTAACGTGTAATCAAAAGCAATGCTGAAAATTTCATTCAATAAAGAATTTCCGGCCTATAACTCAAGAAGGGTAGTCATTTTAAACATAATGACCACTCCTTTATAAGAAAAAAATAAACCAGAAACCTCAAAGACACTGCACAAGTCCGAACTACAAACCACAGAAAATTTAAATCAAAATGCACAGACTAAGATTTTTAAATTCATAACACTTCCACTTTGAAAAAACTGTAGCCAACCTTCATCAATACAGCGTTCTGACTGTTTCATAAGTTCGCCAATGAAAAGCACCGTAGATGTTGTTCCATCTCCACTTGTATCATCTTGTGCAACGGCCGTCCGCGCAATCATGATTGCCGTTGGATTCTGAATTTGCTGCACACATTGAAGAACAACATAATAAATGAACCCCAAATGAGCATGAAATATAATAGTGACAAAACATATAATCACTACATTTGAATCACTTCAATACACAAGAGAAGGAATGAAGATTCGTTGGAAATTCTGAGTAGATCAGAACAAAGGAAAAAACTCACCATTTCTTTCAGTAGAGTGTTGCCATCTTTGGTGAGCTTAATATCACCAGCTCCACCAACAAGCCTGGAAGAGAAAGGCACGATGAGAAAATGAACATGAAATGAAGAAGAAACAGGAAAATATGAGCGTAGAGAACACATTTTAATGGTGCCCTTTGGACCGAGGTTGGTTTTAAGGACGTCCTGTAGGCCCTTGGCGGCATTGATGTTCATGTGAAGCGCTGCCGATTTGTTCAGCACCTCCGCATTAGGGTTCAGGACTCTCAGAGACATCTTTCTCTTCTTCTTCGTCGACTTCGAGAGGGAGAGAGAGAGAGAGAGAGAGGAAGACGGAGAAGGTTGAGAGGGACTCGGAAGAAGCGAAGCAGAGTGAAAAATGAGAGCGCGATAACAGGGACGCGAGCCTTTCTAGGGCATTTTGTACATCATTCTGCTCTGCTTCAAATCTCGAACCGGACCCGGTCGGTTCGACTGCGGACTCTTCAGATCCGACCGTCAGCGAAATTGCGAACCAAATTGGTTCGGACGTTCTAAGCTGATGGACCAAATCAAATAGGTTGGGTCGAACCAACTAGACATTTTGCTTTTTTCATTTTCTAATTCGATATAAACATAAAACTAAAATTTTATTAAATGAAAAATATATCACAAAATATTGAAAAGCTTTAGAAATTCAATTTGAAAATGAAAGATATATATACATATAGGAATGGAAATTGTGCCAAAAAAAAACTCAACGGTCTAAGGCCTGTTTGGTATTGACCTAGTTTTTCTTAATCATCCTTAGTTGTGTTTTTAAAATAATCAATTATAAATAAAAGCATCAACTAATCAGTTGTAAATAAAAACATCTACTATTTGGTAAATTAATTTCTTAACAGTGATTTATCCGGATTGGCTCAAGTATAGCCCATCTTATTATTTTGCTAAGTCAACACATCAACTTTTAGATGAAAAACAAGCTAATAAATCTAAGTGTAAAATGCAATTTAAACTTTAACGTTTTATAAACTTCTTCTTTCAGTAAGATATTGTCTGCTTTGGACAACATCACGCTCTCACGGATTTGTTTTTCAATGAGAATTTCTCAATTAGTCACCCAACTAGGTACTGACTATTTTCGCCGGAGTACTCTTAACTTGGGAGTTTTTATAGGATTTGGGGTTATTGTTCTCCAAAAATGTGTCTTACTTTCTAGGAAATGCATCATTGATATATGTTTCATTTCCATCTTCCCCCAAGCGATGTGGAATTGCATCTGACCTCTATTTCGTAACGATTCGAGATCTGTCTATACTCGAATCTGAGATTAGTCTATATTCGGGTTTCTCCGAGATTTATCTCGCAATCACACTAATGATCTTTTGAGTCGTCAAACTATAACTTAAAACAATTTTTTTCTGACAAACAAAATTTTCACATTTTCAAGAATTAGCAATTTGAATATTATTATAAATTATTCAATTAAATTCAACACATGTATATCATATTTTTCATTTAATCAGTGATTTGACAATATTTAAAATCGGGTTAAAACACTTGATAAAATAGAAAATATATTATACACGTGTTAAATTTAATAAATAAATAAGCAATAATGTAAAATTTATTGAAAGCTAAAAAGTGAAGACTATATTGATAAAAAAATCGTTAAGCTCTAATTTATAAATGCTCCTCAACATTTGAGTTTAAACTATCTTTTGCCACAAAATACTAAGATTTCAAAAAACAAAAAAAAGTAAATGTTGCTTTAATATTCTAATTTTACATCATAATCTCACCAGTGACGCGACGCTTGTACGTTGTTTCTTCATTGATAAAATTATTATGATACAATATAAACTTTTAAAATAATAGATTACATGAATCAATGATTAAATAACACATAAGTACCGAATTAGAACGTAGAATTAGAGTATCATAATAGCATTTCTCTTTCAAAAATATGTAATTTGGCTTCGGACATCCTTGATTTAATTGTTCAAAAGCATCACCTCAATATGCAGTAATCAGCAAAAGCATCTTCTTCTTCCTTTTCCTACTCTGTCCAACATACATTACCTTTGAAACAAGTGAATTACGAAAGATTGCTTCAAAGATAAGGTCAAAAGAGAGAAGAGCATATCTTAAGGAAGAAGGATGATTTCTCTAAACCCTTTTCAGGTCCATTCGAATACGACTTGTCCTTGGTCGGTGCGAACCAAAAGATTTTCAAGATTGGAGGAATTTATATGAGCTCCTTATCCTTGATTTCCATGCAAGAGGATGGTGGACTTGCAGAGATTCAGTCATATAAAAGGTCAAGGCTATGGTTTTGTATGGCATCAAATCTTCTAAATGGGACCTACTCAATATTGCAATCTTGCAAATTTGACATGATGAAGCTATAGACCAATGTTTGTGAAATGGATTTCAGATTAAACAGAAAGAAGGTGAGCTATTTTGATCATGGTTTTTGACTTTTAGCATTTATGCTCTTTCCAAGTTACCAAATTGTTTAACATCTGGTCCTGCTGAATCTTATTTTTCAACAAATACACGAGTTTTGGCAGATCTGTTCGTCCTCAAATATTCGGACGGGAAGTGGAGAAAGTTTAAGCAAAATGTTCAACTATGAGATAATGTCATTTCTCTCTCTAAGTCCTGGGATTTTTGGGTGGAGGTGTATGAAAGTTTCACATCTAGTAAAAAAAAGATAGTAGCTTTGAAGCACTTTATTGAAGAATACTAGAGAGCAGAAAGGTGGGATAGGAGGTTAAAGATTGGAGAGAAAGTACACACAACAAAATCTAATCAGAAAGAATTTGTTTCCACATGCTTGATTCTTTGCGCATTTTATTTTTAGTAGTGCAGGCCATTTGCCACCTACCAGTAAAATTTTTTATGTAAATAATAAATTTGTCCCGTGATTGAGTTACCGAATATATAATCTCTTTTAGAGTTTACGTGTCATTTGAATTCTATTTGAGTCGGGCTCACGAAGTCTCTAATCTTACTAATATAATATAGTTTGTTTTGAGTTAGAGCCCGCATAATTTTTGGAGCCAACGCAAAATGTATTGTAATAAGTAAGAATAAGACTTTTAATTATAAATTATTCTTTTTTTATTTTTTAAAATATATTTGATTATGCTTTATCACTTGTATAGGTTGGACTATCATAATCAATAGAATATTTGACCGTCTTTATCCTCATTTGATGGACTGCCACAATTTTTCCCACTGGAACATGATGTTTTCGTTGGTCATACTTCTAGTTGGATTTTGACTATAATACAATTAGAATTCATACGATTTTTATTCTCGAAATTAGTTTAAAATGTCTTGTATTATGTCAAAAGAAAAATTATATTTATAAGTCTATTGGTATGGATTAATCCCTCGTAAGCAACAAAATCTTGAACCGTCTTTGGCCTTACAAGGTGAATTGTCACATGGTGAAACTCAATTAATGTTTTTTTTTTGAAAAATTCATGAAAATTAAAGTAGCAAAATTTACGATTATATTTTAGTCTTTGCAAAGTGATACTTCTCATTTCCATAGTTTTTTCTTTTGTAAAATTTTTTCGCGTAAATTAGACACGACACTTTAATATTTTTCTTGATTTTTAACCACGTGGATGATTGAGTTTATTTACTATCTATAACACCACAGCATAGGACGAGTCTAGAAACCAAACAGCTAAGAAATCACTGCCAGAAGAAGTAAATCTTTCTCACCCACAGAATTGGAATGAAATACAAGGGAAAAAAAGAAACCCTTTTTGCATCATGAAAAGAAAGGAATAAATGAAGCATTTTTGTGTGTCAAAAAGTGGAGGGCAACGCAAGAGAGATCCTTTGAAGAATAAAGCTGACTACCCATTTGAATTTAAGGAATGCCCATTTCTGAATCGACATTGTTATCAAAATCAAGATCCAGATTAGCCCCAAACCCTTTTTACAGAAAGATTAAATTCTCCAACACGGCTTGCCACCCTGCTCAGATATGCTGAGGAAGAAGCAGCTAAAGTAATGGTTTCTGATTCCTAGCTTCTTCTTTCTGCAGAAGGACTTCATAGTTTTTACTAGCAAAGAATTATGTTCATATCTTTTAAAATTATACCCTCTGTAGTTGTTTTTATCTTTGCTTTGTCAAAGGGTGAGATTCCTCCAAGTTGCTATTGACATGTCTTTTGAACCATTTCACTCGCTGTTAGACTCAAATGATGCTATTTTTGACCCATTCTCTCTAGTTATTGCGGGGTCCTTCTCTATGACAGTGGATCCATGCCCATGCATCATGCATAAAGACATCATTTCCTTCTGGATTTCTCTTTGCGTCAAGATCTACGAATCTTACGGAATTTTGTATTGGGTTTTTTAACTCCCCACTCATCCTCATTCAATTGCCTATATACATTATTGATGGAAGAATATAGAAAAATGTGAAGAGTTTTGAAGGTTTAAAAACGACTAATCTAGGACGGAAAACAACCGTCTTGATTTTCAGACATTAATGACGAGATATTTTCAATTATTCCACGCTTGATCTGAATGCTTTAACTTCGGTATGCAAAGCAGGTTTCCATCGTACTAAGAAATCTGACAAGACAATCTTATTTTATCGACAACTATCAATGGCGAAGCACTAGAGTCGATTCCGCTCAGTCCAGGGTAACTCACTTCCCAATATTCGATCTCCTCAAGTTCAATGACCTGATTGATTTTGTGATAGAGGAGAATGAAATATTTGCAGAAAGTTCTGTTTATTTTGAAATTTTGAACTTTTAGATAACTTGAAAATAACACTACTTATCTAAAGAATCAAATTGTCGGATTCCTTACCTAATCTGAGAATCAAACTAAGGATAGAAAGTTCCATTGCCACTTCGGATAGATTGACAAAGCGAGAGGCCAGCTTCGTTCCGGCTTTAATCTCCATTTTCAGCCTGATTTTCTTATTCTCCGTCTCTCTCTCTCTCTCTCTCTCTCTCTCTCTCTCTCTCTCTCTCTCT
>CM039530.1:1738677-1793677 GCA_022433055.1 Begonia peltatifolia
TCTCTCTCTCTCTCTCTCTCTCTCTCTCTCTCTCTCTCTCTCTCTCTCTCTCCATATATATATACATCCACACCCACACCTTTCAGACCCACGACATCTCCATAACAACAAGCTCTTTTCCACTGTAATTCACATGAAATTCAAGAGAATGACTACCACTTCCTTAGATCCAAGGCTTACCCTCCATATTTCAAGAAACCACCTTCATCACGGAGCCGTTCCCGAAGAAGTCGAAGGGCTTATTCGAGTTTATAACAATGGCCATGTCGAACGGGCGCCGGTAATTCCGACTGTCAGCTGCACAATGTCGTTAGACAAAGGTGTGACATCAAAAGACGTTGTCATAGACAAAAATACCAGCGTATGGGCTCGAATATATGTCCATAACTCAGCTACTAAGCTTCCTTTGCTTGTTTACTTTCATGGAGGTGGATTCTGTGTCGGCTCGGCTGCCTGGAAATGCTATCATGAGTTTCTCTCCAACCTTACTGTCAAAGCAAAATGCGTCATCATCTCTGTGAATTATCGTTTGTGTCCTGAAAATCGGCTCCCTGCTGCCTACGAAGATGGGTTCAATGCGGTGATGTGGGTAAAACAGCAAGTTATAAGCCAATCGTCTGAGCAAAAATGGTGGTTGAGCCATTGGAATAACCCGAGCTTGTTTATAGGAGGCGACAGTGCTGGAGGAAACATAGCGTACAACGTAGGAACAAGGGTATGTTCGAACGAACCCGACATTTTGAGACCATTATCTCTAAAGGGTATTCTTTTAATTCAACCTTTCTTCGGAGGAGAATCGAGAACATCATCGGAAAAACACACGACTCAGCCGTTAAACTCTGCGTTAACTCTCTCCATCTCCGACACTTACTGGCGATGGTCGCTCCCTTTTGGAGCCAACAGAGATCATTCATGGTGTAACCCTCTTCTTCCGAATAGTTTATCGAAGATCGCAGAGATGAAGCTGCCTAAGATAATGGTTTGTGTTTCGGAACTGGATATTTTGAAAGATAGAGAGATGGAGTTTGCAGGGTGGCTGGCGGGCGCCGGAAAGAAAGTGGAGACGGTGATATATAAAGGCGTTGGACATGCATTTCAAGTGCTGTTTAATTCTCCACTTTCTTCTTCAAGAACGCAGGAAATGATGTCTGATATTTTTGAATTTGTTTATCGATAGTTTCTCTGTATTTCCTCTGATTTTATATGGTTTGATGATTTGCTTGGATAATTTAATTTCTTGGTTTTGGCTGTCATGGTATACGAATTCCCCCTCAAATTGGAGCATAGAGATTACAAACGGCTAACTTGTTTACCAAGTTAAGAAAATTGTGTTCATTGAGAGCTTTGGTCAATATATCCGCTAGATGATCACGGATCCAAATATAAGATGGGAAAATCAGTCTACCCTAAAATGTATCATGAACAAAGTGACAATCCATCTCTATATATTTTGTTTGTTCATGGAAAATCAGATTAGTTGCTATATAAAAAGCAGCTAGACTATCATAAAATAATCGCATAGGATGCTTATGTTGTATCCCAAAACAAGCTAAGAGAGATTTCAACCATTTTAACTCACAAGTAGTAGTAGCCATAGATCTATACTCAGTTTCTACAGAAGATCGAGAAACAGTTTCTTATTTTTTTGTTTTCCAAGAGATAGGAGAAGAATCTAGTAAAACAAAATAACTCGTCAACGATTTTCAAGTTAGAGGACAACTTGCCCAGTCACTATCACAAAAAGCACATAATTGGAAGTTACTCTCACTGCGCAGCAAAATACCCTATCCCAGGCACCCTTTTAAATACCACAAGACCCTCAAAGTTGCGTCTCAATGTTCAACACGAGGATCACCTATAAACTAAGCTAATATATGTACTAAGTAGCACAATTCAAGTCGGGTAATCGTTGAGTAGATTAGACGACCTACAAGATGTCGATATTTCTCTAGATACTCAAAGGCGGCGCCATTAATACTAGCAAGACGGTGATTATGTTCCATGCGTATAAAAGCAGAACGAGCTCCAAGTAAGACAATCTCACTTATAATGTCAAGAACATACTTGCATTGTGAAATAAATAAATCGTTCTTCCCATGTGCTACTTTAATGCCGAGAAAATATTTGAGAATGTCCAAGTCCTTCATATGAAATCTCTTACTGAGTTGTTGATTGAATTTTCTGATTGCAAAAAAAGAGGATTCGGTGAATATAATGTCATCCACGTATACAAAAACATGTAGAACAATGTCATCCTTGGAATAACTAAACATTGAGTAATCATGGTAAGATTGTTGAAAACCAATATCCTTCACAACAGTCAAGCATTTAGCAAACCAATTCCGAGGCGCTCACCGGAGACCATCTAATACTTACGTAATCGACACACTTTACCTGAAGTAGCCGATTTGAAACCAAGAGAAAGTTGCATATATACTTCCTCACCATGATCTCCATGAAGAAAGACGCTATGCACATCCATCTAGTGCAATTTCCACTTTCTTGCTATTGCTACAGCAAAACATATATGAGCCGTGACCATTTTAGCGACGGGAGCAAATGTCTCATCGAAGACAATTCCAGCAACTTATCAATTGCCGAATACTACTAGGCATGTCTTTAATCTTTCAATTGTATCATTAGATTAATACTTAATTTTATAGACTCACTTACAATCGATAGCTCTCTTCCCAGGAGGAAAGTCTCATAGAGCCCAAATCTCATTTCTCTCAAGAGCATATATTTTTTCTTGCATTGCTTTCTGCCAACAAGGATTCTTAACGGGTTCTTTAAAGGAGGTAGGTTCAGTGCTTACAGTAATTGCTACCAAAAAACTTATGTGTCTCACAGAAAACTTATCACAATTTACATAATAAACAATGAGATAAAAAGTACCTGAGAACTTTGATGAAGTAGTGATTGAAGATGTGACGGGGTTTATTACACGAACGGTGTTGGTGATGAAGTCCTTGAGTTTACTAGAAGGTTTCTTTATTTGATGCCCTCGACCAATTTCATGCTTAACATTTCCTTTTAAATCATCATCCACAGATGTGGGAACATATTTTATAGTCGCATTATCAATTTCTTATGTCATAGTTGACGGTTCCTCACTCCCTCTTGCTAAGGGAGAGTCCTCAAAACAAGTTAAAGTTTCGTAATATTCCTTTCTTTCAAATACATCATCAGTATTAGACTAGGAGCACTAGCAAAAGGAAATTGTTGTTAACAAAAAACAACTAATCATTTTGCAAAAATCCTGAATAAGTTGAGGCACCTTAGATTTCTCAGACATCAAGTAGACACATACAGCTCAGGAGCAATAATTAATAATAGTTAGAAAATAACGTGCACCAGAACTAGCATGCATAGTATAGGCACCCCATATATCACAATTGATTAAATCAAAAACCTCTTTTGCTGTACTATTACTCAAAGAAAACACACATCTAGTCTATTTGACTCTTAAGAAAATATCACAAGCTTCATGAATAACGTTAGCATCTTAATTTCCAATATTTCTAATACTATTTAGCAAAAGTAAATCAATTTTTCGAGAAAGGTGTCCCAACCTTTGATGCCATAACTTTCTTTTATCCTCTGCACTTGTTTGATAAGCATTAAGTTGTTGCAGAGGATGAAACCAATAAACATTGTCACATTGTTCACCCAATCCAATCATAGTCCTCAAGGCACGGTCCTGTATGATGCAAAGCTTATCAGTAAAAATGATAGAATAAGAAAGATTAGCAAGTAACTGAAACACACACAACAAATTGCAAATAAGATCTGGAATAAATTGAACATTATGGAGGACCATAGTTTTACTCAAGAAAATCGCGTCTTCCTTAGTGGCAATGATTTGTTTTCCGTTAGGCAACCCAATAGATATAGGAGAGACGTCAAACAACTGGCTAAATAGTCTAGCATTACCAGTCATGTGATTCGAGCATCCGGTATCGATGATCTAATGAGCGGAATCAAACTTACCCTTCAACTTTTTGGTTAACGAGGAGTGAGCTTTCGAAGTGTTTAGCATGTTAACAAGCGTAGCCCACTGATCATCTGAGAGGCCAGAAATACCACGACAATTTGAATCTTGTACAGGTGTTGAGAAAACAGGCTTTGGGGTGGTTGTGGCATGTGCTACTTGCGCACGGCCACCACGACCAGCACCACCCTTTCCTCCCCCTCGTCCAGGCTGACCTCCGCCTTTACCCCGCCCAGCATTGGTGTGGTTATCGGAATACCACCAATCTGGAAACCCAATTCGTTGAAAATAACTTTCTTGTTCATGTCCAAGTTTGCCACAATGAGAGCAGACCACATTTGTTCGAGATTGATCATTCTGCCCTTTAGCAGCTCTGTAGGCTGTAAAACCGACAACAACCGAATTGGTTTCACAATCTCGAGCAATAGTTTGGTGACGCTCTTCAGTCACAATTTTAGCAAAAATCGTGTTTAAGCTCGGCAACGGATCCATCATCAGAATATGTGAAACAACAGTGACATAAAGAGTGGAATCTAAACCAACAAAAAAATCATGTACCTTTTCATTATTCTCTTGAGCAAATGCAGCAGCTGCTGCACAAGTACATATCGGAACAGTGGCGTATCCCACAGGTTCCTCCTATATCTTCTGCAGTTCATTGTAGTAATGTACCACAGAGTGTCCCTTTTGCTTATAAGCACTTAACAGTGTCTTCAACTCATAGATTCTTGGTCCATTTCCTATGGAGAAGCGTTGTCTAATGCCTTCCCACATGTATATCACGTCGTTAGGTTGGGGGACAGAAAGCGAAGGACTAGATCAAGCGTATTATGAATCCATCCCACAAGAGTGGAATTAACCGTTATCCATAGAACGCTTTTGGTGTGCCTTCCTTTGGCTTGGTTATGGTTCCATCGAGGAAGCCTAGCTTGTTTTTCGCTCGAAAATTGTTACGCTTCGAACAAACCCATTCATTGAAGTTTTTCCCACACAAGACAATAGGACAAACTGTGATCTTGTCATCACCTATGACTAGATATCTATAGTCGCTTTTCATGTTGGATAGTCAGAAATATCAAACGGTGGAAAATAATTGAACAAAAAAATTGGTTTGAATGGAGGGAAATGATATGATAAAGGTGGTTATCGGTATGTGAAATGGTATCGATCCAGTCAGAGGATTATCATCTAAATACAGAGAAGAAAGCTGCTTTAAAGAACCAAGATCTGAAATTTCTCTGAAAAAAAATTGATTACTACAGAGTTGAAGCCTCTCTAAGCTTGTCAGCCTGCCAAGTTGTAAGGAGGCAAAGAATGCGATGAGTCATGCAAGATTCATGAAATGAGAGACATGGCGACCAAACCTCTTTACGGTTTGGTTTTGGTGTCGAGAAACAAGAAGAAATTCGTTTTGGACAATCGAAACATCGAGGTAGTTCTCCAGTTGCTAGATTTCAACTAGGGAAATTCCAGCAACAAAGGGTCTTGTTCTCCATTCTGAATTCATTGACGGGAAGTAACAGTTGCCAGAGGAAGATTGCAAATTCTAGGTATTTGAAGTGTTGGGAATAATGTAAGCAAATGTTATGAATATTTTTATTGTTGTAATTAATAAATAACTTTTATAATTAATTTTTGTGTTTGTATTATTCGATATACTTTATAAATTCAAAGAAATTTTTTTGATTATTTATGCAATTTTAAATTTACATATATGTTGATATATGTAGGATTAAATTTAAAAAAAAATAATCACATTAGTTCATGACTTATATTTGAAGTATATGATCTTCAAAATTAATAAAATCATAAATACAGTTCATTTCGTTGAAAACGTATAGTCATATACCGACTATATATGTAATGACATATAATAGGATTGGACTAGATGAAATTATATTGTTCTTATAATATCTGTTAAATGAAGAATAATTAATTTTATCATAATGATAATCATATATGTATAATTTTAATTCATCGTATTTAGTAGACTTCTATTTCATTTCAATTTATTTTTTGATTTACTCGGTATAGTCTTGTACGAACTACATTACACAAGCCTTGTATTTTAGAGTAGCTGAGAATGTTAATATTAATACAATAAAATCTATAATACAAGATTCCTTTATTTGTTAATTCAGGGATTGAATAATTTGCGCGCAAATTAATAAATGTTATGAATTAATATTCAATTAAGAACTAATGGTAGTCAAGGATAAAAACTATATTAATGAACATTACTTTGAGTAAATATATTTTATAGTTCTAAGAGAGCAAATATAGATATTAGTGAAATTACTCTAGAATTAATAATTATGTTATTTAATATAAAAAGTTTGTATTAATTAATAAATATTATTAGAGCTTAGGACAATAGGTCCATCGGTCGCTCTATCGTCTAATATCACTATTTAATTTTAATATTACAAGAATAAATATATAACTGATTAATTATAATTAATTATTTATAGACACTTAAATGAATATATTATGATTCAAAATATATAAATAGTTTTTATATTTTAAATTCAAAATAAAATATCTTATTAGATGAGATTGTTTTAAGGGATTAAAATTAGATTTGAAAAATCTCATCAAATGAGATTTGATCTTCAAATTTAAATTGAAGTTAGTTATTTAATAAATTATCAAATTAGATTTTTAAAATTTGAATAATAGTAAATCTAAAAAATCTGATCAAATTAGATTTGATCTACGATTGAATATGTAACACCTGGAAATTTTGTGTTACGATTTCTAATTATGTATTTGGTATTTTAGAATTCATAATCTAATTTCAAGAATTGAAAGATAACATTGAGAATTTAAGAATCACATTGTGGGACTAAATGGACCAATCTAACTTCTAGTTGGATTTAAATGGGAGGAAAAATTGGGGATGGAAAAGTGGTAGGTGGGAAGGAGCTAACAGTGGCTTGACACCTCAAAGCTTCTTGAGAAAGCTTCCCCAATTATGGGATTTTGAATGAGGATTCAACAAAAAAGAAAGAAACATTATTCTCTCCCTCACGTTCTCTCCTTTTTCTCTTTTTCCTCGCTCAGCTGATTTTCTTCCTCTCTCTCTCTCTCCACGCCTCTCTCTCTTTAGTTTAAGATTTTGAAGGAAAAACTCATAGATTTTCCTCTCTCTCTCGAAGCCCTACCATCTGCTCTCCTAAATTCTGATTTTTGGACAAAAAACCCACGTCAATCCTTCCCCTCTCTTGCAGTTTTTTAAGTCTTGAAGGTAAGGGTCAATTTTCTTAATTGAGTTTTCAAGTTTAGGGCTTAATTGGTTGGTTTGTTGGGTGATTTTGTGAGTTTTATGGATTGGAAATATGATGCACAAAATTTGAGATCCTTAAGCAATATTGTTGTTGTTTTATGCCTCATAATATTAATGTTGGATGTTATTGAAGATTGAAATTGGATTAGTTGATTAATTGATGAAGTTGGTTGATGAATTAAATGGGCAAAACTGGAAAGTGTTAGGGCAGTTCTGTTTTTGGGGATTTTCGACCAATCTATTGAATTTTGTTTGCTAAATGAATTATGTCATGTGAAAGTAGACATCTTAAGGATTCCATAACATTTTGAATCATCAAATGTGGTTGAGTATCGCATTAGATATGATGATTTGAAGTTTGGTTTAAATTGGCCCACTTCACGTTTTAGAGGAATCTTGTAGTGTTTGATCTTTTTGGATTTCTTATTGTTTGAATTGTTAATACGTTAGAATTGATGAATTGAAGGTTTTTGAGATTAAAGATATTTTGAAATGGTTATGAAGATTGAGCATAGAATCATTGTTCATGACGTTGGATTTAAGGTTATATGCTTTAAATTATGAATTTGATTTGGATTAGAGTTTATGTTTGGAATCGCGCTTTGTGCTGGTTGTAAATTGTTGAAATGAGAGCTTTTGGATTAAATGCATTTTCTAATTGGATGTTTTGATAAAGTTGTTATGAACATGTGTTATGGATTGTTGAATGAATTTTTGATATTTGGCCTCAATTGAAATGTGATGATGCAATGAATGATAGGATTATTATTTTAATGGTTGTTTGGAACTAGAAGATTTCATGCACTTGTTTTGCATTTAAATTTAAGTTCTGTTGTTATTAAATTGTATATGTTGAACTGTGTAAGAATTTTGATTTGAGCTAACGGTAAGGATATTGATTTTTAGAATTTATATGTTATAGGTTTCAAATACTAGGATTTAAGTGTGCAAGTTGAATTTAATTGCTAAGGACTCGAGCTAAGTATGCTTCGCATGCGCTTTGCCGTTAAGACATACATCTCGAAATGTTAGGGTGTTATGTGTATGTTTTATGCTTGAATGTCATGTCATGCATCATGTTTTAATAAATGCACGAAAATGATTTATGCATATAGTTTTCACGAAATGACATGTACATACGAACGAAACGAAATGAATAATCATGTATGCTTCGAAGAAAGTAATTCGTCTTTCGTCGATTATGAGAATTAATGCTTTGGAGGTATTAATCGCCCTTCCATCGGCACTTAGATCACAACATTGATTATGTTTTAGCGACCCCATTGTCACGCTTTGGAGAAACTAATCCATTATCCATTGTCACAAAGATTATCATGTATGCTTTGGAGGATTTTAGTCGTCCCTCCATCGTCACATAGACCGCAACTTTAAGGAAAGCTAAAATTTACTAATCATGTACGATAATGCAACAAATGAACGAACATGTTAGGGATGCATAGATTTGTTTTAAATTCATTTAAGTATGCTTATTGAATATTAGACATATAGTTTGAATTTCGAAAAGAAAAAAAGGGATATATGAATGGAAATATTTTTTTTTATTTTTAAATTTCAAATCCTGCCAACGTTTAATGAAAAGTTTTCCACTGCGAATTTCAAAGTTATTTCAAAATATTTTTTTTAACCGCATTTTATAGGTTTACAAGTATACGAACGCTCCGAAAATAGGTAATATTTTTGGGGGCGTTACTTATAGTTTGTTGATTATTTAAAATAGATTTAAATAATCTCATAAGATAAGATTATCTTGAAAAATTACTTTTATAAATATATTCTAAAAATTATTTTTAGATTATATGATTAATCGATAAATTTGATTTATTAGATAAATCAACTGTTAATCAAATTAGATTTGATTAGATAAGATTTATTTTTAAAAAATTAGTTTTAATTAAAATAAATCTGAAATATTAATTTTAAAATAAATCTATAAAATTGTCAAATATGATTTGATAATGGAATGACAGAAAAATTAGATAGAAAAATCTAATCCCTAGAGAAAAAAGGTGTGAGCTTTTCGGATTCGATTTTAAAAAAATATTTTTTAAGATCGAAGAGAGACGTATCATGTGTTGAGAATACGTCTCTCCACAAATATAAGAGTGTGTTGTTATCGTAAGTTGAACGCCAACACGTTAGAGAATTTAAGTGAAAAATCTTCAAAGAAGAATTGACGGTTTCATAATCTTCCGTAAGCACCTGATCTTGAATTAAAGCTGTTAAGATCATATGGGAATACCTGAGTAAAAGTGTTTCTCAAAGAAGTATTCTCTTTATTCTACTATAATCTAAATCTAATATTTTTTTCTTAATGTAAATTGTTTACATTTTGAAAAAATGCATATTTCTCAAAAATATTTTCTTTTAAACTAACGATTCAATTTATGATTATTTATGATTTTAAAATGATAATGCATGTCATTATTATTATAAATAACAGTAAATTTCACCATGCGTAAGGACCATCAAAACTAAGAGTATCTGTTGGTAAATAGCACAAGGTACTTTTTTAACAAATATTTAAAGTTTATTATGATATTTACCATATTAAAAAATAATAAGATTATGATTATATTGTTAGTAATAATTATTTTATTTTCACTTTATAGTTGTTCTCGGGTAAAAATTATTTTAAATTTCAAAGTATCAATTTTTTTAAAAAAATTCTTAAAATATTAACCATAATAAAACAAACATGAAATTATCAAAAACCTAACACAAAATAGATCCCAGAGGAAGGTTGATAGTCCCCGTTTTCATTTTACAAAGAGAAATGTGGGTCGCGTGAAGGTCGACGCCCCCGTTCTCCTATTCATTCTTCACTTTATAAATTAATTTTAAAACAATCATCAAACAATATTCAATTTATTTGAAATTATTACCACATCATGTGAAGATAATATGAAAATATTTGTAATTTTATAATACTTGTATGATTTATTATAATTTTAGTTATTTATTTTATAAAAAATTTATAATAAATCATAAAAATATTATAAAATAAATAAAATTATCAGATTATTTTTTCATAATATGGTAAACATGTGATAAAAATTTCAAGTAAATTAAATATCGTTTGATAGTTTTTTAAAATTAATTTATAAAGTAAAAAAAGAAATAAGGATTCCCGTATAAATTAATTTTAAACAAATATCAAACGATATTTAATTTATTTAAAACTTTTATCACATGTTCATCACATTATAGAAAGAAAATCTAAAACTTTTCGTGATTTTATAACACTTGTACAATTTATTATAATATATTTATATAATAATTAACTAAAATTATAATAAATCATACAAGTGTTAAAAAATTACAAAAAATCTTAAATTATCTTCCAATGATGTGGTAAACGTGTGGTAAAAATTTTAATTAAATTGAATATCATTTGATATTTGTTTAAAATTAATTTATATAGTAAAGAAGGAACGTAAAAACGAAGGACGTTGACCTCACCCGACCCCGTGTTTTTTTTTTGTAATATGAAAATAGTGGGCTATCGGCCATCCTCGTAGGTTTAGTTTGTTAGGTTTTTGATAATTTGAAATTTATTTTGTTAGAATTAGTATTTTAAAATTTAAAAAAAAAAAATTGATATTTTAATGTTTAAAATGATTTTAACCATTTGTTCTTATATGGTATTGATAATATCATAACTCTATCAGGAATTAGATTGGCAGACACATCAATCTCCTAACTGGAGGTGATTGTGATGATTTGTTTCCTACGAGGGTCTTAGGGTGAAAGGTTAACTAATAAGGTTAAAAATTCACATTTTTAAATATAATTTTAGAGTGTATTACATAATTACCTTCTCATATCTTATAAGTAGAAAGTCTTTTAAGACAAAATCTAAGAATTAAGCTGACAATAATATGTTATTTGGTGGAGATTGAAAGTATTTTTTTTTTTTTTTTTCCAAGTGTAGGAAAATATTTTGTAAGAGAGTGAAAGAAATGAAATCGAGTTCATGCATATTCTTTTTAAAATGATTATCCACGAGAAGATAAATTTTTCCGTAGTTAAAAATATTAATGTAATTGTTTTAAATAAACTAATATCTTCATTAGTAATGCTGCCCTTTTTTCATTGATTATTGGTCAACTAAATTCACGAGTCCAATTTTAAACTAAATAATAACGAGAGACCATTCAGAGACAAAAAACACAAGCTTATGAAGCCCTAATCCTTGTTAATTTGTAACGAGTACTAATACCCGGGGTTATTTTAGTAAAACAGTTGTTATCTCATAATTTATTTTTTAATAATTGTCCTTTTTAATTAAATTTTGATTTGAGTTGACGACGACAAAGCGGAGGTTTCTAGGAGAAAGGAACGGGGACTGGGAGGGCCCACAGGGGAGGAGGGGGGTGGTTGTGGTGAATTCCACTCCCCAATCTCCAATACTTGCTATCCTACGTGGCTTTTTCCTGACCCGTCATCTTCTCTTGTGGACGAGAACTCAATTGCTTCCACCTCAGCACTATATGAATGCATCCATCTAGATGACACCTTCAGCCAATACTCAACAATGTGGGCCAACCTCTGGACCCCACTTGGGCCCACTAGGAGTAAAAGCTGACCACGAGATAACATCATCATTCTTTTTACCCACTAGATGATTGCCACGTGGAATCTTGGATTCTCTCCCCTCTTTTCTCTCTACTGCTTCATCGTCCTCTTCCCCATTCTCACTGCATCCACCCAGAAAGAGAGAGAGGGAGTGTGTCTGTATGAGTGGGTAAAGAGAGATGTTGAAAACTGAAGTCGATGCTACCAATGGCGACGAAGACGGCGACCGTGCAATTACCGGAGGCCGCAATAGTTGGGGACGAGTCTGCGATACTTGTCGGTCGGCGGCGTGTACAGTCTACTGCGGAGCTGATTCGGCGTTCCTATGCTCCGATTGCGACGCTCGAATCCACGCGGCTAACCGCGTTGCCTCTCGCCACGAGCGAGTCTTTGTATGTGAGGCGTGCGAGCGAGCCCCGGCTGCCTTTATCTGCAAGGCCGACGCAGCTTCTCTGTGCATCGCCTGCGACGCTGATGTTCACTCCGCAAATCCCCTGGCTAGCCGCCATCACCGTGTCCCAATTTTACCCATCTCTGGTACCGTCCACAGCCCTCGGTCGTCCAATGTCGCAGGCCTAGTCGGGGATACTGAAGATGGTGGATATCTTGGTCAAGAAGAAAACGAGCCAATTGACGAAGAAGACGAAGAAGAGGCAGCATCATGGCTGCTATTGAACCCCGTGAAGACCAGTTCGAGCCCTAGCAACATCAACAACAACAATCAAAAGACCACTGGATTTCTGTTCGCTGGCGGAGACGACGACTATTTGGATCTGGTCGAGTTCAATTCGTGCGGAGGAAATCAATTAGCTGAAGAACAGTACGACATTCCACAGCAACAATACAACAGTGCGGCGCAGAAGAATTACGGAGGAGATAGCGTTGTTCCAGTTCAGAATGAAATCAAGGAGAAGCTCCACCATCAGAATCAAAATTTTCAGCTGGGGCTTGAATATGATGCCTCTAAGTCAGGATTCGAGTTCAACGGCTTCATTAATCACAGCGTAAGCCTACTCTTCATTTCAAAACCCTAAAATTCACAATCATAAATGGAAGCTCTGAATTCTTTTTCTCTGAACCAGGTTTCGATCTCATCGATGGACGTAGGAGTCGTGCCAGAAACAACAGCGAGCGATATCTCAATCTCCCAGCCAAGGCCAAGGCCTCAAAAGGGGACAATCGACCTTTTCTCCAGTCCTCCCGTTCAAATCGCGACCCAACTTTGTCCGGTGGACCGGGAGGCTAGGGTTCTGAGATACAGAGAGAAGAAGAAGACCAGAAAATTCGAGAAGACAATCCGATATGCGTCGAGAAAGGCGTACGCAGAGACTCGACCCCGCATAAAGGGTCGGTTTGCGAAGAGAACACACTTGGAAGTGGAAGTTGATCAGAAATTATCGATGTCGTTCATGGTGGAATCTGGATACGGCGTCGTTCCGTCGTTCTAAAAGCTGCTCTCTTTAATTGTATAATTGATCATTTCAACCTGTCTGATTATCCTCAATTGCAAATATGCTTGTTAACTCCGTCTATCTTCTTCCTTCCATACCGCGTTCTGTTTTAGAGCAAAAATAAATAACACGACAGCGTCACGTCCGGAAAATGCATATTAGCCGATGAAGAGCAAGTAGATTCTAGACCCTTTTTTTTTATTTTTATTTTTTGCACGAATAACTCGGTGATCTTTGAAATGTTAGTAATTAAGTGTTTATCGTCAAATGAATCACACTTTTACTACCGTCAATGTTGAGTTTCAAGTTAGTTTTGGATTTTCGATAAGAATTCTGACATTGAGATTAAAACAACGATCAACGGACTTGAATATGACTCATCGTTGAAGACGCCTTGAGTTATCCGTACATGGAATCATATGTACTTGACTTTCGATTCTCCCATATCTCTTGTTTCTTTTTTTTTTTTTTCCACACACACCACCACTCTCACTCTTCCAATCCCAAATTAGAAAAATAGGGTACAAGGAGGAAGATAGCGTTAAATATGACAGCCCAGCCCACAATTAAAAGAGCTCGTCAAATTAAACGTGACACCCATAAATTATAATGTAATGTGACATTACAGTTAAGCAAATTATGTTTTGAAAATATGCACTTTCTCATAAAAATTGAAATTTTTGGTCACGGCTGGTCACATTAAGCATATCTCAAAGTTTTTATTTATTTATTTTTTTAAAAGTTTTAGAAAATTATGTGGAGATAAATATTTTGAGTAATTAGTTATTCTAACCTTTGAGTTTTCTTGACTTTCTTCGTATTTTTTTTATAATTCTTCGTATATATATTTTTTTTCTATATAAATTAATTGCACTAATGAATGATCGATATCTATGACTTAAAATTAAAATGTAAAATTAAAAGTTAAATCAATTTGCATGCCAAAATTCCACGTTCAAACTAGCTGCCTATCATAGAAAAACACCCTTTAATTTAGTTGAAGTTCATTGGCATTAAGATGCATTTTAAATATGATGGTGATTGGTGGGTGTCAAAGTAGCTAAACATGTATTATAATTGTTTGCGTTGATTTTTCTGTATTTTCTACCCAATTATTTCGAGTCTTGTCTATAATGAGATGATTGTACGTAGTTTTCATATAATTTAGACATAAAGTTCTTAGAATGATCGATTTAAAGAACGATATATTTCTATTGGAAATTAAATAGTTCATGCACATACTTAACATTTTCATGGATTCTAAAGTGATTGACTTGTTTCTCTCAAAATTATTTGGCTTAAAGTTTTTCGCCATGAATTTCTGTTGTGCTTCCTTTTGAGCTGCGACACGAAAATTTTAAAAGAATTACTGAAGATCTAACTTATTTTTATCAATTTTTTTTTCTATAGTTTGATAACTTGAGTTGTATTTTGGTGCGTCTAGACACGGTCGGAGTGATTTGTTGTGCCCATTCTTGGTTTGCTCGACGTTAGGTTGTTGTGCGCCCCTCTCACTCAATTTTGGGTCTTGGCCAATACACACATTTGCGTTCATACTTCAACTTAGCACATGATGTTCTTCATGAACCTATTGCACTTTGTGCACTTGGTTGTGTGTACTAGGCTCACTTAAGTGCACCGCACCTCGCTCATGTCACGCCTAATCTGTTAGAAGGATGCTACATATTTTTAGAAGATACATGTGGTGTTAATTTTTTTCACACAAGGGTCCGTTATTTTTTTCGAAGAAAAGATTTTAGAGATGAGAGAGAAGAAAATCTTAAAAAAATGAGAAAATATTGTCCAAATAAGATAAAAAGGTTTTGAAATTTAAAATTTGAAAATTGAATTTAACGTGAGGGAGGGAAGATTTTTAAAGATACAACAAGAGAGGGAAAAGACATGCAAGGGAAAACGGGAACAAATTCCTTTTAGAAATGCTGATACCAGACTTAGTTGCTACAACATCAACGCATCGTCACATCACAAAGAAGATTTTCTTATATTTTTATATGATGATTTCTTCTTCTTTCTCTTTTTCTTTTTCTTCTATGAGCTAATTTCTCGATTGGTTAACATAAAAAAGTACCAAACCAAATAACTTCTCATGGAATATTGCAATGTTTAGTTAAATAATTCAACATGTATTTATTGATTATTTTATTTTATGAATGTCACGTGAATAAATATCAAGATTATATTTTATATGCCCCAAAATAGTGATTTGGACATGTATTGAATTATATGAATGATTAACTCAAGTGACATGTATTAATTCTAAGCATTTTTATATTAATTGCTTAAATTTTTGAGACTATATAAAATTACGCTTCATTAAAATTTTAAGTAATATTTATTTTTAATAAATTTGAAAAGAATTAATCAAATAACTATGTCAAATTATGATTCAAATAAGATTTTCTAAATCATTTAAACTTGATGCTATAGCATCCCTTACAAATTTTGTAGTTAAGAAATTATTTAGTGAGGAAAATTGATTCAAAGTCACACTTCTTTTGTTTAATTCTCAAATTCATTTATTTAATGTTTTATTTTTATTTTAATCATCAATATTTTTGCTTCATACCAAGTTGAATTCATTCCACGTTAATTTAAATTTTGAAAATTTTATCATCGTTGAATCGATAATTTATATACTACTTGATTACGATACGTATATTTGCGCAATGTACTTTTTGCACAATAGTTGCATCCATTAATAAGTATAAAATAAGAAATTCCACCATCAATTGTGGCAGACCCTGTAAAAGCAAGGACACTATATTAATTGTGAGGTATTAGCTCATATCTAAGGGTGCGCAGAACTGACCCAAGGACTGAGAACCAGACCGGACCACCGATTTCGATCCCAAATTTGTGGTTCTCAGTCAAATTTCAGTCTGATAGCTGGGATTCCCACCAATTTCGGACTGGTTCTCTATCCTCGGGCTCAAAATCTCAAAAAATAGAGACCGGACCGAACTCTTTAAAAAACCCAATTATGAAATTACTCAATTCTCTCTACAATCTTTACCTAAACACCCCGCTTTCTCCCTTTTCTCTCTACAACATTGAGAAACGACGCTCTCCACTTTCGACCAACGCACAAACAGCGACGGTCCACGGTCGGCGCTCCACCTTTGACCAACGATCGAAGCACTCGCACTTTGCCTTTAGCTAACGCTCGAAGCACTTGCCCTTCTCTCTATCTCTTTGCTTGTTTCTCTCTAGTAAGCCTCTGCGTCTCCACCCTTCATTTTTCTCTGGTAACTCTTTGCTTAATGCCTTTGTTTCTTATCTGAACTGAAATTTGCATTCATAACTTGAATTTCACGTTGAGGAGAAAAATAGGGACTTGAGCTTTCTTGAAATCACCTATGATTCAGTATTGTTTTCATTTTTTTTTCTCAAATTGATTGTTAAGGTTTCACCGGCTGAATCTTGTTGAGAGGAACCGGGACCGGACCGGACCAAAAATTCGGTTCGATCCCAGTACAGTCCCGGTTCCTCCCAGAGCCGGTTCCAGTCTTGGGGAAAAATTTTCTGAAAGTTCGGTTGGGGCTTGGAACCGGACCGATCCAGACTGTGTACACCCCTACTCATATCAAGTGAGATGCTCCACTGTGCTTGAGAGAATTCAAAGTAAATTATTTATAGATAGAATTATTCTTCTTATTTATTACAATACATTTTTAGATAAAATTTAAAAATAAAATTGTGCAGACTTTGACAAAAAATAGACAATATTGTACAAGTAAAACCAATACTCTACAAAAATGTCGAGCTCCAAAAAAACAAAGATTGTAGTGACTTACTCCGTAAAGGCTATAACAACCCAATATTTTGTTAATTGTGAATATCTAACTTATATTAATAAAAATATACAATCTTACACAATTTTAGAGAAGTGAAAGTGAATAGTTTATAAGTAGAATTTTTTTTTTTCTTATATACCGCAACATATTATAAGTAAAACTAAGAACAAAATCATATAAATTTTAATTTAAATGAGACAATATTGTATTAACAAGATCAGGAACTTCACGATCGGCCGCTCGATAGGAATTTGGAGAAAAACAGTGCTTTTAGTGGAGTGTACTCGCGACAAATTTCGGCATCAACTTGAGCTTTGGTGTGATGACAGACATTTTAGGGTAGGAACGAAACTTCATTTGAAGAGTGTGCTGGGTTTGATCTCGACAAATACGCCTTTAATTTTTGCTGTTTTCCAAACCCGCGTTTTGGAATTGATTGCGTTGGTGAACTGGAGTGGAGGCTCAGAGTTAAAGAAGTTAAATTTATATATTTCTTCTTATTTTGGTTAAAGCATATTAATTATTTATTTTATAACCATTTTCAACGGATGACACTAATTATATCTCGGAAAATTGTCGCGAATATTATTTATTTTGAAAAGAAGACACGACTTTTGTATCTCTTCAACACATGAATGTTGTGAGTTATGGTGACGAATTGCACTGATTGTTTGTTCGATTTGCAATAATTATACGTGACAATAATTTATGTAACGATATTTTTATCAACTAATGACGTTTTTAGAGTGGGATTTTTTAGTCTCTTGCCACTTTAATAGTTCATGCAAATGTTTTGCTATAAAGTGATTGTAATTAATAATTTTCATAAAAACAAGAAGGGGTATTGCTGTCATTAAACATGGCCAGAGCATTGAGCCTCTATAAATACTTGATCCACCCCCCAAATCCCCATTGAGTTCACTGCAGCATCCTCACACCACAGTTGAGAACAATGAGACCCCTTGGTTTTACCGGATCATTGCCGTCGTCGTTCAACGTCACCAGCGCCGGCATCAGGCTGGAGTTGTGGAAGTCTCCAATCCCTTACCTTTTTGGAGGCTTGGGTGTTACCCTGCTTCTCATCATAGTAGCATTAATCATTCTCTCCTGCTCCAGTCGTAAACGATCATCGGCCAACTTTTCAGGCGAAGAGGAAAAGAAGCAACCGCAGGAGATGACTAGTGTGCTTCAAATGGAGCCGAACATTGTCGTTGTGATGGCTGGAGATGATAAGCCGACGTACTTGGCTACTCCGATCCCTTCTTCTTCTTTACCTTGCTGATAAAACTCAAAGTTTCTATTTTACAACTAGCATCTGATTTTTTTTATTTGCTTCTCTCTATTTTTCGCTTCAAAGTAGTAACCGGAGATATACAAGTAAAATGAGATGAATTAGAAATGTCTATGGTTTATGAGAATTTTTCAACTTTTATGCAAATCTAAAAAAAGAAGAACAAATGGAGGAGAATATAAAAAGTAAGTTACAATTCTAACCCCTTCCATCTGACTGTAATCTCTCACATCTTCATCAACGGGAAACCATCCAATTTTTCATTTCAAGAACGGAGAAAGGATTAAATACCATATCTGACAAAAATGCAGAAACTCTCCGCCGATTGGACTGGGATTTTCTGTGGTTCTTGGAGATAAGAACATGTAAAAGGTCCTCTAACAGACGCCTGGAAAAGTTGAGAAAAATCGTGGGTGTTATTTGTTTTCAACCCAAGAACACAAAGTTGCCTTTTTTTTTTTTTTTTTCTTCAAGTAATTAATGATATTGAAATATGGCAGTGGACGCGGTGGCTCGAAAACGCGAGGAAGTTATGATGGGAGACACCTGGGGTGTTAATTTGGAGAGAGTCTTGTACTAAAATTCAGTGCAGTTTCGACATATGCTTTCGGATATTCCCATGGCTTTTCCAGTTTCGAGAGCTGTTGCTTAGACAACTCTTCGCCATGCACTGACAGTTGGACTGAATCATGTCTCGTCATCCCACCTCATCATCATCCGTAAATTTTGACCGTAGATCTCGTTTGCTATTATGATTTCTTTGAGATATTGATATTCGGACATCTTACAGTTCTTTAATGTCCAATTAGTGACATTTCGATCAAATCAGGAATTATGCTTTAAAAAAAAGTTGGCCATCGTTTGAGGGCTGCATGGTCTTGGTTAGAAAACAGATTTTTCAAAAGCATTTGGTCGCAAATTGAGTAATTCTATTTCTACTATTTTAAAATATTGATTGAGGTACTAAATAATTATTAATATAAATAAATAATTTATTATATTAATATTTTAAAAGAGTTGAATTAAAAACTAAACATAACATTATTTTTGTTCCTAATTTAATGCTTTCTGGAAGGGTTTAGCCTGTATATTGAGTATAAAAACTTCCACAATTTTGAACTCCATGCATAATTCTAGGCAGCAACAATTGGATAAATTAAATTTTTAAAAGTAATTTATCAATTTTAATTGTTTGAAAATTATAATATTTAATTATTAAATTACGTAAAAATATATTTGAATGAAGAAGAATAAATAAAAAGAGTGCGGGAAAAAGTAAATAGTTAAATGTTAATATATAAAAATTTAAAGGGTTAATATATAAAATGAAGTTATTCTATAACCGCTTCTAGATTATTAAGAAAGCAAATTCTAAAATTTTATTTTTGAACTTCTCACATTTATTGTAGCTTTATGAAGAATACTTTTATTTTTTTGTTAGCAAACAATTAACGCCGCTTAAAATTATAAAATAATTACTTTTGGCCTTTAGAATCTACCCAAACAGAGCCTTAATTTGAAAACTTTTATGACGAGAGCATATAGCCTTCAATCAATCCTTCATCATTGCCATCGAAGGCAGAAATCACAACACAAGGGCTTTGATCGTCGCCCATCTTTTGTTTTCCTGATACTAGATCTTTGTTCTTGTTACCACGTGCACAACTTGTAAGTCACAATGTTCGAACGGATCAAGTATTTTTTGCTAAACGATGTAATTGGCCAAAAAATAACTTATAGGGTGTCCATTGCCAAAATTCAAGTTCAGGGTCCATGGTTTGAATGAGAGTTTTAGAAACAACGATTTCCAAATATGAACAACTCTGCTTTTAAAAAACCATTCTATTTCTCTTGTTCCTAACCCACCACAAAAAGGCATTAACGCCCATCTTCAAAAAACTATTTTAAATAAGACTTGAATAAACAGTTTAAAAGAACAAAAATAATTATGATGACATCAAACAGAGTATTAATAAACAATCGACTATGAAAACATCAATACTTACGTGTAAATGCCCCGTGAAACTTACTTACACTGTTCCAAGAAACTGGAGATCATGGTAAAACCTCGATTAAAACGATTAGAAAGCAATGGGCGACTAGAAGTTACCAAATTAATCCAAGACACTTTATGAGTAGAAAAAGATTCACGTGTAAAAATTCCAATCCTGTTCGATACAATTCAGTCTTGATTGATATTATAAGACGGAATCGCTTTAAAAATGAAAATAATCATAAGAACTAACTAAACAGAACTCGAGCAATGAGATTCAGATCATAAACAAATATCATTGCTCACTGTAACTATCAAGAAGAGGTCTCTTCTCTTGTTACCTGATTGAAGTTATAGCCATGGCGATCTGATTTATAGGCCAAAATTGCACATCTGCACGTATTCCATTTCATTGTCTACATATTTAGACCATAAACTCTTATATTGGTTCAACGCAATGTCGAGCCAAGGCTTCATGTCCCCATTGTAGTGAATCACTGCAGCATTATTGATCACATCCATGTTAATTCCAGGATTATAGCCAAGCCCAAGCACATGCCAAGATTTGTCTAACGACTTTGTTGTTGAATAGAAAGTGACCAAACCAGCAGGAAGAGTTCCCTTATCCCACAAACTCCAATCCTCATTCTGCAAAGTAATATACAAAGGAAACTTAACGTGTCGTATCGAATCTGAAAAAAGAATCTTTACGCTCAATATGAACAAAAAAATTAGAAGAGTTCAATGGTGATTGGATAGAGAATGTTAAACTTACCAAATTCTGCCAGTGTTGATACTGCTCTGTGCTTTTCTCACGCCTCCATGCGTCAAGGTCAAATATATTCACCCCAAATGCCCAAGCACATGATTTGGGGTTGAACTTGTCGCTAATTAGAGGGTTAGAGAAATTCAAATACTGGGCAAACCTATGGAAGGATCCAAAACAAATCTCGACCGCACCATTCACTTTCCCATCCAGATCAATCTTCCATAGTCCTGTCAAGTCTTTTTGAACAACTACATCGTCTTCCAAATATAGGAATTTGTGTAGCTTAGGATACATTTCTGGAAGATAAAATAGAAGGTGATCTAACATTGACACAGACCTCGAGTTCCTCGATTTTGGGTTATCCAGATCCTTTTCTGCCTGATTCTCAATGTCAATTTTTTGAGATTTCAATATCTCGAGCTGTTTTAAGACTGGCGCATATGATGAGTTCAAGAAAGCAAAATCCTCCAATGCCTTCACTTCAATATGGGCTCCTTCTTCTAGTGGCCTCATCTTAAACCAGACCTTTGTGGCTGCTACATTCATCCTATCTGTAACGATGTGAAAAACATGTTTCCATGGTTCAGCAGCATTCTTGACCACAGATCTTACCACAACTGATACTGCAATGACATTGTCAGAAAAAATTGCATAATGGTAGAGGCTCGGATCCTCAAATTCGGGCTTCGGTTTATCATCCTTGTACTTCTCTGGATGTGTAATTCTCTCCTCCACAAGCCGCATTGACAAGCAATGTAAGCTTTTTGGTATTGATTTTGCAGCAATTGTGCTTGCAATCGCTCCATTCTTCTTTGCCTTCACAAGCAACTCATTAACAGCAAAAATGGTGTCTTTCAACTTCTGGATTTTCAATTGATTATCATAGTTCTCCTTTGCCTCTTGAACCATCATTCTTGCAGTCTTCACCTTATCTTTCACCTCCTTCTCAAATTGCCTTAGCACATCCTCGTCCACTGTTCCCTCGGTCTCAAATAACGCTGTTCTGTAACTCGGCTTCATTTGAAGATCTGAAAAGTTCTGGGCCAAATCGTCAAAGGTCTTCAACTGCTTGGCTATCTCAAGCTTAAGCTTCCTCGCATATGCAGCATAGGCATTCACAAGTGTAACATGATCGTTGGCCTGCTTGTATATTAAATCTAAACGAGTCTTGAGCGGATCTGAGTTCAATGTTAGAAATGTCCGATGTATATATGCATTGCCGGAGGTAGGAAGGCCCTGTATGTAACATCTGAAATTTTCACCAATTCTCTCTTTTTTTTACTTAAAATATTAATATAGCTGCTGTTCAACATTGCAATTTCTCTTGTTATTTTATCGTATTTACCCAAAATTAATATCATATTGGCGTTTCAATAGCAGAAACAGTACCTTACCGACTTCCAATAATTTATAACAAATTGAAATGTGGATAATATGCAATCTCTTAGTCGTGAACAGGATAATTCTTAATAAAAAGAATGAAAAGCGAATGAAGAGTAAAGAAAGAGAAATATCAAACTTACAGAATCACGGTGTGTGGTAGAGGGATTGGTGGTAAAAATAACAGAGAGCGTGGCAATGAAGAGGAGAGAAAGGATAGCCGAAACGAAGATCCTGTAGGAGAAGTTTCTCAGGATGAACCCTCCCCCGCCGCGACTTCCTCGGACGGCGACCGCCATTGGCACGAAAACTCTTTCCCAGAATAAGGTCGCAATGGTCCTTCACCAAAGAAATTTGAAGCAGAATTGGGTGTAGGATTCGGAGTTGCGAGTGTATAAGCAGAAGAAATGGTGGGAGTGAGATCTGAGATTGGATTCGAGAAAAATCCCAGAGGAAGAAGAGGATCTACTTCCGTTCTCTTTCCGCATTCTACTCTTTTGTCGACCATTTTTGGGTTTTTCTTTCATGAAAGTCAATAAGATCGGAGAGGTGTATACGGAGCGGTACGATCAGAGCCGTTGAATAATATATTTCCATCGATTTGCCATCGTATAATTGATAACTACTTGAAAGCTTTGATGTAATTTTACATTATTATCGTGGCAAATCAGATATGTAACCAGGGAAACTAATATTTTATTGATCGAAATGACTTGGATTATACCAATAAAAATGCACACAATCTCACGGTATTTTGAGAGGGTGACAATTGAATGATTGATAAATAGAATTTTTCTCATTGTATTTTATATTAATTTTAAAAATAAATTTACGATAATTTCGACAAAAAGCAAAGAATATCCTGTCTCTATTATTAGGTCACGCGTATGCATTCTTCATCCAACAATATAATTTAAATTGAACAACTTGCCCAGCCCAACTCAGACCCATTTAGCATTCCCCACGTTCGCCCAACCATTTGGCTATCTAAATCAGTTCTCCTCAGATTAGCCCTCGGTCTGTCTCGTACTCTGTCGCGATAAGCTTAAGTTCTTCGGTGCTGGTTTATGAATGCACGTGACCTTATTATAATATGTCCCTTTTTCAGGTGCATACAATGGTTGTTCAGGCAATTGGGTTGCTTGATGATCTTGCTAAGATCATCACCCAATTTAGATAAACGTTTGTGTTGGAAGATTTACTATTGTTTGACATATATTTTTACGACAAGGATTTAAGGAAACTAATCAACTGACTGGTTTTCTTGAAAGTTTTTATTTGGGATGATGGGAACCAGCAAAAGCTATATTAGAAAGAGTTGTAGCAAAAAATCTGTTTGTTGTTTTGAGAACTAAACTGAGTTTCGTTTCGGTTTTTCAAAGTAATTAATGAGAAACTGTTTTCAATCTAACTAACTTTTTGTATCTCTGGTAGACGTATAATCCAACATCAGAAAAACCTATAACTGAGACTGACACAGACATGGTTGCAAAGGCAGAGGAAAAAGCAGACCAGAAAATGAAGAATGGGAGGAAAAAGATGAATAAGGTGGCTGATGGAGAGCAGGAAGCACTTGCATTCGGGTACACCGAAGCCTAACAGAATAAAATCTACAAGTGGGGAAAAATGGAGCAAAAGTTTTGATGTCCATTTTTTGTAACAATTTCTGAAGAACTGGAAGACTGAAGGAAGTGGGTGTCTTGTCTTGTTCAAATGTCCCTCCACAATAATATGGAGTTAAATCCACAATAATTCTCTGCGATTTCTGGGCTTCTTTCCTTCTTTTCTGTGAAATATATTTCAATCATTTTTATTTTATGATTACCTCTGAAATTCGCTGCATAGAGTGGAGGTGGCTCTTTTATGTTTGACTGCTTTTTCAAATCTTAATTATTAATGTTCTGGTTACTCGTTTGAAATGAGGTGATATGGTGTAATTTCCTCAACGCTTTTCTCCCTCCACTGTCGCCCACATCATTAAGACTTTCTTCATTACGTAATGTCTCACTATTTTTCTTCTCTCTCTTTCAATTCTTCAATTATTCTCTCCTACCCAGTTTCACAGATGATTTCCCTGTTCTCTTCTAGCTGGATTGCATCAATTTAGGGACGTTATTTTGTCTAAATACCAAATTATTGACTCAAAAAAAAAAAACAATTTTATTGAGATTTTACTTGCAGATCTTGAAGAAGATGGGAATAATGGAAAACTCTTAACTCTTTCTCAGCCGATAAAACTCTCCTGAAATCGATTTCAGGGGAACTCATGGAGGTCTCCGAAGGTAGAAAAAGGGCTACTAACTCGAACGTCAGAGATCATTTGACGGAGCTCGACTGCTTCTTCTTTGAGCAGAGCATTTTCCTGAAGAGCTTGATCATGGCTTTCAGAGACTTGATTGAGTTTATCAATGAGCTGGTGGTTCTCATTTCTGAGCCAAACCACCTGAGACCATAGCTGGTCCAAATGTCTCTGCTTTCTCATGCGGGACCTCCGGGCCGACTCTCGGTTCGAGATCATTCTTCTCTGTTTCCTCTCGTTGATCAGGCTCAGCTGCTGCTCCTCTGCTTCGTCAGAGGTCGAGTTGCTGCTAAAACACGGCTGCCCGCAGGCAATTTCTTGAAGTTGGTGATAAGGGTATTGAAAATTAGACAATGGGTTGGAGAGGAGGTTGACTTGCATGGTGGATCTAAGATGTTGACAATGGAAGTCCAGGACTTCCCCGGGCTGCATGGTTTATGAAAACTTCTGCAAAATTCGCAGCTCAGTACACTTACGGAGGTAAAAAGATGGTAATTTATAGCCACGGAATTGGACACTAATTAAACCCAAGAACAAAAAAACAAAACACATGAATTATAGCGGTTTATTCTCGATATCGACCTTCGAATCCGACATTGTCCTTATCGTAAAGGCCGATCCTCAGTCCGGCCTATTATTTCTCGAAAAAGGTCATGATGCTCTAAAAACACTAGCTAGAGGAGAGTAGTAGCAAGAAAGTTTCATAAAGCTCAGACCATTAGAATATCATCTAGATCATGTCTCTGTTTTGCAGTGGCATTAGTGCTTTCCTTTCATTCATGCGCGCACTAATTTTCTCAGGAGTTTATGATCCAGACCCTGCTCCTAAAGATTTTTCTAGCAATAAGGGTACTCATAAAACTATATTATACAGTATGGGTATTTCTTTAATTTTAATAATTGTTAGAAATCGAATCAAAATACTACGAGCGACACAAAATTTACGTAGAAAACTTTATTTAAGAAAAAACCAACTAACAATTCTACTATAACTTACTTAAATTTATAGAGAAAATAAAATCTTAATGATATCAATGTGGGTGTAATCAACCTGACTCCGATAGAATTCGAATCACACTAGAATTTATCGGAGAAAAGCAAATAAAATTGCTTACATCATGGAGAGAGGAGAGAGTCCGGATTAGCGGGGAGTATAATTATTGTAACAGTGAAATGTGATGGAAGGAAAAGCGAAAGCACAAGCCAATGGACTTCAACGAGTCAATCCTTAAAACTCTTTCTTATAATTACTTTCTCCTTTGTAATTTTCTTTAGCTTATTGGGTCTAATTGAAATCATTCCCACTTGTCAATTTTTCGTTGGACGTGATAGAATTATAAAAGAATTAATTATGATCGATAAAAGAGATTCGTCACAGGAGAAAAGTGAGATTATAATTCAACTAAGATTATGGTTCTAAGCTCACGATCTAAATCAAGCAATACTCGGCAAATTTCATTTTTTCAAAGTCAACATTTTAACTAATATCAACAGATAAAATTTGTATCGTTCATAAGTGTTCTGACTATAATATTGTCCATTTTGGGTCACATTCCGTTTGGTTTTGTTCTTGAAATTAACCTAAAATGCGTTGTATTAGGCAGATAGATGAACGATACTTAGAAATTATATATTTTTCAATCTCCTAAATAATGTGAAATTGTGGACTCCGCTAATAAGAGTGAGGCCCTCTCATTGAGTCATTCCTTGCCTTCACATTATCGAACAACCAAATCTTAATATGCCATTTAAAAATTAATAATATGGATTTGAGGAGGGAAGAGGCCAAACGTTTTAGCTACTTATTTTTTTGAGTTCCAAAGTCGAATTATTGAACAAGTTTACGAGACCACTTTATTTGGCACGTCCAATACGTTCATTTTTTCAGCCAAACACAGACAAATGCTGACCCTAACTCGACCGTGGAATACTAAAGTTGAAGTGAAATAAAGAGTTGCTGCTATGCCTACACTTCATCTTCACTCTTCACCCATCAATTATTTGGAGATTTCTACAATCATGGAGGGGGGTAGAGAGAGAAAGAAAACATGAGAGAGAGAAACACTTGTTAGAGTACACAAATACAATCTCATAACCCTAAGACTCATTGTAGTTTTGTTAAGCAGTACTTGTCGTTCTAAAGCTCAAAGCTCAGATCTTGTTCAAGTAATGGACGGAAGGGAAATAGATTAAATAGTACTTAAAAATCGTAAATTGTAATATGTAATTATTTATCGTTATTTTCCTAACTCATTGTTTCATGTTAATATTATCAAAAAGATAGCAAACACTTACTTCCATCAATCGAAGATGTTTCCATTTGTATTATTTTCGTTTTACACGAAAATTCAATTAGAATGTCAAAAGATGCTAATAAAAAGAAATTCATAATGTTTAAATAATTATACATGTCATTACTAGTTCGTCATAATTATAATATCGTCTCTACACATATTTAAGTTTGTGGGCTTGACTCATTTCGTTTAGTCTAATTATCAAACAACTTTTAATAGGAAGATAATTTATAATATATTTAGGGACATGAATATTATATCAAACACTCCATATTTTTTGAAATTCAGTGACCCACTTGTATAAAAAAATTGATGCATGCTCTCCACACTTGCAAGGTTTGGCAACAATGTTATTAGACAGATTCAGACCCATTTTATTTCCTTGTCTCTCGGTCACTCTCTCTCTCTCTCTCTCTCTCTCTCTCTCTCTCTCTCTCTCTCTGAAAGAGACGTGAATATTTTGAGATGCAGATATAACTTGACTATGTTTTTTGGTCGAATAGTACGTGTGTACTGATGTATCCGTGTGTTCCTTGTTTCTGCCATTTCAAGCCCCAACATTGCCCTTGTGAAGGGCTAAGTCCCTCCCCTCTCAAATAATACATCAAGGGTATCTAGGGTTTTTGTACGAGGTGATCTTCTAAGTTCATCCTACTGATTATTGAATGTAAGTGGGTTCTTTGAGACCAAGTTGTAAATCCAATCACCCCCAAAAGTTAAAAGACATAATTACAAAAGTTCCTAAGTATTATTCGTTCTATGCCATCAAATGTAACGATTTAGAAGTGTGTATTGAGAGTGTACGAAATTGATAAAATTAGTCTAAATGTTAACATAAATAGGGTGTCACCTAAGAAAGTTGTTCAAGCACTATGCTCCTAGTAGCCAAAAAGGTTTTATTTCATCGTCCATATTTATTGGGCTTTGACGAATACAAGATATAAAGCAAGGGTGAGTTGGGAAGGTAATGATGTCCAAGGTTAGACATTGTCCTAAAGTTACGGGGTATGACTCCTGGGAACGGTACTTTATTAATTACCCTTTCTTTTTCTACCCAACACTCGTGGAAAGTAAATTACTTCAAAAAATAGTGACATTAATATGAAACCTTTAATGAAATTCACTCAAATACTTACATATGTGTGTGTGTGTTAGTAACTGCAAGACTATTATTATTATTGTTATTACTTTTAGTTTGATTTGAATAACGATTGTAAGTTTTGTCTGTTTACTTTATCATCCAATCGAATCAAAGATGAACCCTTACCTTAAGACTAATTAATTGTATTTATTTCTATTTTTTATTACATTGTCAAGTTTTTTTCCTCGCCTGCAATATTTCTATGGATTGAGAATCGAACGCAACAAATCAGAAAAAGAAAAAATAAACAAAGAAAAATAAAGACACTGAGATTTACTTGAAAAATATGTTCTGAAAAAAAAATCACGTGTAAATGAGGTATCCACTATCAAAAAATCAATGTACAAATGAATTTTGCGATCAAAGTATCAAATATAGAAAAAAGAAACATAAAACTCTAACGTTGATGTACGAATCTGACTCGATCAAATTAAAAGTCAACTCACACCGAAGTCTAACTTTGTGTCTTGGTAAAGCACATAAAACAATAAATAGAGAGCAATGTTACAGTTGTTCTCTTATTATACTCTTTTAAAATATTTGTTGATGTGTCAAAAAATAATTAGTGCAATTAAGATCTAATTAATATAATAAATTATAAATAGTTAATTTATTACATTAATTGTATTAATAATTATTTAACACGTTGACGAGTATTTTAAATAAATGTAATAGGAAAATAAACGTGACATTATTTATAAATAATATGAGTTTGCATAGTTTCTAAAAATAGGTGATGTCTTTCTATTTTAAATTTGGGCATTTTGATTATATGTATTTTGATCTTTATGTCAAATAAAATAAAACTTTAAAATACATTATAAATCTTATATAATAATTAGAATAAACGAGTGACCTTTCAAATGTGAATAGTTGGGTGTGCCTAGAGATGACATACGAGCTGACCGAGCTGTAAACATCTGACTCAATAAGTCTAGTGAGTTAAACAAGTTGAGTCTAATGAGTTGGAAAAAAAAATTTCAACCTAAATTAGCTCGCGAGCCAATGTTAAATGAATTGAGCCGAAACTAAAAAACCAAATATATATAAATATATTGTTCTAATAAATTTTACTTATTAAAATTATAAAGATTATTTATCATTATAATGTCAAATATAATAATTAATCGTTAAATTAATAAAATTATTTTATTAATATATAAATGACATATATATAAGAAAAAAATTATTTGAGATAATTTAATAAAAAGTATCACATAAATATCATTATAAATATTTAACAATTTTATCATTACAAATTATATACATATTAATTAGATTAACACTAATTTAATTACTAATAATTTGAAATTAAAGTGACAAATGAGCTGATCGAGCTGAGCCGATCCTAATTAAGTCTGGCTTTCCGAGTCTAACGAGTTAAGCGAGTCAAATCTAACAAACTTAGCAAGCTCAACGAACTGAGCTTAATGAATCGAGACTAATGAGTCAACCAAAAAAATTAGATGAAATATCAATAGAATACATGAAACTTAGATGAAGAAAAATTGATAAAGTTTGAAAAAAATGACAATAGAATGCATGAAAATTAGATGAAGAAAAAATTATAAAGTTTGAAAAAAAATGACAAATTTAGAAAGTGACATCCGAGGGGGTGCCGATCGATCAGTGTCAATTGAGCCGATCAATCCGCAAATGCTAGTTATTTAAAACCAAGGTTTTTCTAATAAAATTTAAAGTATGGGTCGTTACAAAAATCTTTCAATTATAATTGATTCATGAGTCAAAATTAAACAAGACAAGTCAAGCAAAGTTGAATTGAGCCAAGCTGAACCTGCTATAGTATCAAGCTGAGTGAACTGACTAGCGATTATTTGTTATTTCTAGTAGTGACCTGCTGTAGTATGTTAACATTTAGTATCCAAGCTACGTCCTCTATAAATATAATTTTACTTTATTTTTTGTAAAATGAAAATTGTCCTTTTAAGGTGCTTTCGCATATTTTTATTGTTTATTTTTCTTAGAAATGTGTTATTATTTTGTAATTAGAAAAAAAAATTAAGGTAGTTAATATTCTGTTTTTAAAAATAAGTTTTCATTAAAAATATTTAGAAAATATTATTTATGCATTTAAAAAAATGGTTTGCTAATTAATTATAACAAATACCATTTTTTCCTTTCTTAAAAAAATAGTTTTTGTTTATTGACTAATTTGATCAAGTATCATATTCAGTAAATTAGGTTTTATTATTGCCAACAACTGTTAGCTTTAAATAATGTTAAATTTTTTCGAATTAAAAAAAAGAGATTTGAAAACAATTTTCTGATATTTTGTAAACTTTCTTATGTGAAAAATTAAATCCAAGTTTATTTTGGAAAAGTGTTTTTTAAAGTTACTTTCGAAAGTAAAAAAATTTTGAAAGCTTAAAGTTTTATTATTTATTTATTTTTTTGTTTCCAAGAACAGATCTTAAGAATGTTTCAAACCCCCAGCCAATCCTTAAAAGACTGGTTTACAATTTTTGATTCCAGAACCACTTTAGAACAAAAATATAATAAAAAAAGAAAAGAACATTATCCAATTAAAATATTCAAAGATAAATATTAAAATAAACTCCTTAAGTAGAGGGTTCCATCAATTAGAACTTTAAAATTTGGTCACTAACACTTGGTATAAGTAGTTAGCAAGGTATAAGTAGTTAGCAATGTACACGTTTTTCCCATTAGGATGCTCGTTAGATCACGCACAGTCGTCTTATGTTTCTTCACGGTCATCCACGAGGCTCGCCCACTTATTCTAGAAGTTGTATGCTTTCGTGCATTTTTTAAAAAACAAACGAGGGGGAAGTAGGATCTGAAAGTCCACCACCGCCTTCTTATTGTCGTGTCGATGCTTTTGTGGCAGCAAGCAAAATCGAGCTAAGATTGATCAGGAACTTCAATATGAGAAGGAATTGGAGTTTTGAGACTGAAAAATGAAAAGAAATAGATTTGGGAGACACTTGGTAAGAAAGAATAAAAAATATGTCTTAAGAACGAGTGATCGATTGAGAGACTTTAGTTAAAAGTGAGTAGACGACGCAGGTAGATAACTACGAAGAAACAAAGGACAATCGCGTGTAATTTAACCGATCTTCTAACGACGCTGTGTGTCCATTGCCACATGATGTTCTATTAACCAAAATTAAAAATATAAAGAGCTAATTACTGGGATTTTTACACGAGGCTCAATTTAATATTTATTAGAACAAAACCATATCTTTATAGTTGTCAAAACCAGAATGATTGAAGTAATAATTTTGTGTCCCACTCGACTAATAAAAGAAAAGGTGAATTTCGAGAGAGAGCCAGTGCTGGTTGAGGCCCATTTTGTCTACATTTCCACTGTTTGAAAATGACATCCTTTTGAGCATGTTTTTATGTTTGGATTTGTGTTGTTTTTTGGATATTGTTTTTCAACAATATAATATTATATATATTAAAAAAAAAAAAAAAAAAAAAAAAAGGTCTTATAATTCTTGTAATCCACCTATAATACTTCTATTGTCACTCTTAGAACCCCATGCATAGCAACTCATCGAAATTCAAACATAAACAAATAAAAATTTGTCCTTTAATTTCAACGAGTCTGTAATTTGTAACCATGATTGTTTAACTAAGACTTGAATTAAATTGTACTTGGTATAAAAAATTATACTCAAACATGTTGCTAACAAATTTCCGATACGTTTAGTTGATATCGAGGTTTCATTTATTAATAATAAGATTTTGATCTTCAAGAATATGATTTATTTAGTCATAAATAATTTTACTCCACTACATAATGTATTTTAATTTTCGTATGAAATAATTGATTTCTATTTGTGTATTTTTTTTTCAACCTTTAAAACTCTTACTCATCATTATGAATAATTCTGAAAAAGGTTGTGTATGGCATAATTGAGCCGATAAGAAATGAACGCACGTCGCATTTCATGCTTTCTTATCCTTCCGGGGCTTACCCAAAAGCGAATCACGTACTTCTTAATCGCGAGTATCTGAATAAGACGACCCACCACTTGAGAACAAAACAATTCGAATTAAGATTGGTCAACTGGAGCGTGTATTATCGATCTTTCATTGGAGAAGGGTAACTATTATTTTTAAATAATGGTATCCACCTCAGACAAAAACATTACATAATCCTAAATCAGAAAAGACTTTCTTCTGTTCCATCCCAAATAAAAACCCAAAATTGCTCTGCAGAGCTTCTAAAACTCCATGAAGAAGAAAGTTTTTAGCCTATTCTTTGAATTGGTCATCTTGTTGGGCAAAGAAATAAACTCCAATAGATACCAGAAAAATGAGCACTGCCAAGATAGCTTGCTTCAAGTTCAAAGCTCCTGCATCAATTCTCCTCACTGTCTCGGATTCTGACTCACAACCCGCTGCCTCAGCGTCTGTCTTCACCGTTTTCCAAGTTTCTTCGATCTGAAAAACGACAATACAAAGAAGGATAAATTAAAAATTTTGAGGATTTTTCCAAGAATTGAACATCAAAAAGAAGAAAATAGCAATAAAAAGTTCAAAGATCAGATATGAACTCCAACAATTTTCAGTAAAACATTCAACTCCTACCTCAGAGACTGTAGGAGACGGCTCTTTCTCTCTCTCTCCTCCATTTTCACAAGGGGTTGAAGCTAAATCAGGCTTAGAAAACATAAATTCTTTATTCTTTAATCTGATATTTTTTCCCATCATCACGGGGGGATGACTGTCGTTGAGCTGTAACTTCACAAGCAAAAGCTTGTTCTCCATAGCTAATGAAGCGATCTGTACAGACAAAAGATATAAACATTTTGATAGCAAAAATATGCACAGAAACTTAATCATTCGATTGTTCTAAACCTGCTTATGAAGCCGTTCTCTCTCAATGGCAAGTCTCATAACCAGATCTGTAATTATCTTCGTCTGAAAACTGATGTCTTTTGCCGTAGCTCTTTTGGTTTCCTCAGATTCTTGCAGTGATGCCTCCAAGCAGTACAATCTGCCTCGCAAAAAGCTGATTTCTTCATTCAGTTCCGTATGAGCTTCAGATATTACGATGCATCTCTCCTCTGCAGCATCAGCCCGAATTTCCTCTTTCGAAACCTTGAGCTTTAGATCTCTAATCAAGTTTTCCATGTCTGTAATTGTAGAATTCAACAATACCTGTTTTTCTTGACTTGCCTCGGAAGATGCCACTGCTTGTTGTAGCCGAATATCGAATTCTCTCAGCTCCTTCTCAAGTAAATTGACCTTCTGGACAGCTCTATCGTCGTTCTTAAGACGGTCCAATTCTTCGTTGAGTTTCGTGTTAGTGTCTTCTAACAATTTACTCTTCCATTCTGCACTCTCAGCTCTACTTTCAGCTATTGATTTTTCTTTCTCTAGATTCATTACGACATCCAAATGAAGAGCGAGCTCTTTATCAAGTGAACTTATGTTCTCATTTGAAGCGAAGACCTCAGATTTGACATTATCCAAATCATTTTCTTTTTCTTTCAATTTTTCTGTGGAATCTTCAAGTTTTGATCTTAACTCACCCTCTCTCTGAAGCGAACCTTTCAAATTGAACTGAAGAATCTGAAGCCTACCTAATAGCTCTAGTGAAACTCCTTCAAACACCTCAGATGCATTATCAGCCTCGAAACATTTCTCCCAAACATCTTCCATTTCTTTCTCCATGGAATACAACTCTTGCTCTGAAGACCGCAGTCTTAGATTCAGCTCATCTTCAATTTGTCTTGATTCGCTCAGTTTATTTTCAAGATCCATCTCTCTCCCCATGGTCTTCTCGAGCATTCTGAGTATGTCTCTCTGTTGTTCAGCAGTTTGCATCTTTATCTTTATATTTGAGTTAGCCACTTGACCATCGCCCAAAACTTTTGCGCCCATGTCATCATTCCCTGTCAAATAGAAAACTAAAAAATGAGCATTTAAATCTTTAAAATCTAAGAACAACCAAATTTTTCTCCCTAAATTAAACAATAGTAAAGATGCTACAAGTTGTGGACATCTTTCCACACCAGTTGCTTCAAAAACCCGCAAAACAAGACCAAAAATGACAAACAGGAAGTCGATATCAATTTAGACCAGACAACTTTCTTGCTCTAGATTGTACAAGAACGAAGTTCCTTGGTCATGGGTGTGTTGAGAATCGAAATCCATTAGAAAATATTTATAGAAAATAGTAAATAAACTAAGAACATTAATCACCCACAAGTCAAGCAACAATGCTTGACTCGTAAAATACCCCACTCCACAAGCCCAGAAAAACCCTCAAGAGCTCAGACTCCTACTCCTAAATGCAAAATAATATTATGTAGAAATGTTTTGAATGATACTCCCTTCCCTCCTTCTTCCTCTTTTTATAATTATCTCCCCTGCCTTAATTTATTTCCCGATTGTCATGCAATGCAGATACATCTTAGTTTGTAAGTTTTTTTGGGAGCTGGTTGGAAAAGGTGTCCACAATATGTATAACCTTAGTATCCATTCAATTTGGAAGGATAAAAGAACAATTCCAAAAATTAAGAGTTGAGCAGGAAGGGACTTGACATCTTGCATTGATGATAGAAATAGTGCTTACTATTTAATATGCACTGATGATAGAAGTAGAATTAACTACTGAGTATGTGAAATTCAGAAAAGTACACTGCATAGATAAACATTCTTAATCTTACCATTTTTGTCATAAAAGTGAGAAAGGGTTGTCTGAAATCTCGCTGACTGCTCTTGAATTTCGGAGATCTGATCTTGTGATTGCTTCAAGTATTCTTCACAATTACGTAACTTATCCTGGATTTCAGCAAAGATTTCTTCCGAGTGTGTCCTTGAAGATATCATTTCACTGACATTGTCGATCTCAGTTTGAATTAGAATCATAAAGTCATCCATTTCATTCACCTCTGAATCTAAAATTCCAGAGAAGAGATCAAATTCCATTGCCCTCTCGGCAAAATCATCCGAAATATAATCATTTTCGGAGGCAAATGACTCGTATTCGTTTTCCCTGGTAGCCACATGCATCATGAGATCATTTAAGTTAGGTAATTTCTCTAAACAGCAAGTGAGATTGAATTCTAGTCTTGTCAGAATTTCTCCAGGATTTACTGGTTCCTCAATGGCCTGTCCATTGGAAAAGAGTCTATCAAGTATGCCAAATCTATTAGAGTCTGCTCCCATTTCTCCAATATCATCGCCCACTGAAGGCCCTGATTCACTAACGGCATTAAAATTCATTTCAATGGCCTATTCACCACGCCTCTGCCACTTTACCCTGGATTGCAAGGAGAGAGAGAGAGAGAGAGAGAGAGAGAGAGAGAGAGAGAGAGAGAGAGAGAGAGAGAGAGATTTAGTTTGACAATAATTCGATGGTTGGATCTATTAACTTCAAACTACTGTTGGACTTCATATTTGCCTGTAAATTTCACTGAAAAGATCTTCAAGGAAAACCAAATTTGAAAGATTCAAACTACTTTTTAATATTCTAAAAACAACCATCGATTAGAAGCTGCGAAAAAAGAAACAATAAAAAAATGAATTTCAACTCCAATATCTCTTTCATCTCTATAACAAACATGAAGTTCTAAGAAATATGAAAGAGCCAGAACTATATGATGCATAAACTAATCAAAAGAAGCTCCTACATTCCTCGTATCTATAAAAACTGAAAAGATATTAACTGAATTTCAGAATTTCTTCATATTGCCACATTCTCGCAGCGAACTTTCTATTATGACGGAGCATTTGAACTTAACGATACTAATTATCAAAATAAACCCATAAAAAGTCCAATCAAGAAGAGGAAGGGGTACAAATTCCAAATGACCCACTTGACAATCGACCCGATACTTAAGGTTCAAGGAAATCCCAGAAACATTAAATGTACTCACCTTATTTTCAGTCACTTTCTGGAGAAACTTCAGAGAGAAAATCAAGAAACAGAACAAAATAAGAAACAGGAGACGAAATGAAAGATGAGGAGTGTTGAACAATACCTGGTAAGAAACTTGGCAGGTATTTCAGGGGTGGAAGATCGAAATGGGGAGAATGATGGCGAGCGAAGAAGAAACGGGAAGTTTACAGCAATTTTCCCAACATCGAGACTAACGTGGGCTAATGAGGTGCATGTTACGTGGTGCTCTTGTCGAGAGTCCATTGCTACGGAAGAAAGTGAAAATATAAGTGGGCTTGACCGGCTCTCTTTTACTATCAGGGCTAGGAAAATAATAGATCGGCCGATTACCGTCCATTCTGTGAGAACGGATGGTCAATCATAATAAAACGATCATCTATTCTAGACACATTAGATCGGCCACACGATTAGAGGGTGGTGACTATCCATTCTCCGTACGAGTCACGGGACAGAGGAATGGACCGCCGATCTTGACGAACAGACGTTCATTCTACGGATGTTTATGAAAACAGACGGTCGTGTTTTTACAGCGACCACTCAGTTCATCATCAGAGATTGAAATGGACGGTCGTTTAAAGAACATGTCCGTCCATTCTCATAAATATTCATGGATCGGACGGTCGTGTTTTTGATACGGTCGTCCGTTCTACGAACATGGACGACCGTTGCATGGTAAACGGTGGTCCGTTCTTGAAATTAGGGCCAAGAACGGAAGGTCATAACCCAATAATCAGACGGCTATTGTCCTAGAACAGACGATGATTACCCCAACCACGGCTGCCGTTCCCCGAAACTATATAAGGAACAGACACCATTCTGCCGAAAAAAAGGCAAAAAACAATGAATCTTTTCAGCTAATTTTCGAATTCTTTTCCAAAATCGACCATTTTACGCTCTACCTCGTTCATTTCTCCTTTCCCACTTGTTTCGCGCGATTTTCAGCCAAAACAGCACTAATCCGTGGTTTTTTTTTTTGCTGAATTTCTCAAATCCAAAAAAAACTCCTAAAATGGCCGAAAGAATAGTGATTAGGCAGAAGGTTGCACCGACAACATGTTAGAGACCGTCTACGTTCCAAGGCAGCCTGATGCACCACCAGGCACCATCAACATCAGAGGTGTTACGACCTCTACCTGAGGTGTTTTCGTTGGAGTTTCGCAACAAGATATGTCGGGAGCAGTTCGACCTGGACCTAGTGCATCGGTCAGTAATGCATTCGAAGACGGTTGACTTCAGAGGCTGGGAATCCCTAGAAATTCAAGAGATGTTTGACAGAATCGGTTTACACGACGTCTACAATGTGTGGGGCAATAGCTGTGATAAGATAATTCGCTTATTTTATGTGAACTTGAGCTTTACCGAGAGGGTTGGAACTATAAAGACATACAACCTGGGTATAGAGCTCGAGATTACTCTCGAGATGGTCAATGAGTTGCTCGGATTTGCAGGAGAAGGGGTAGAGAGATACTACCATTTGTCTCGGAACTGTCCATTTTTCAGCTCGGCTGATGGAGTGGAGTTCATTCAGCAAATTCATCGCAACACTAATATTATCGGGTTCGTGAAGCCCAGAATCCGAGAGCTAAATGTTAAAACTTAGGTCTTGCACAACATGGTGTCTCACCCTTTTCTGCTGCAACAAGAACATAGAGACTTTGTTAGCTGCATAGATTTCTATGTTATAGAGAAGCTGTATAGCAGGAGGAAGTTCGACCTTGGCTTTGTGATTCTTAGTTACATTGGTGGGATCGGGCGGACACAAAACAAGAACCTGCCCTTCGGTGTGTTCATTTAGAAGATTGTTGAGCGTTTTGGGATTCAGTTGCTGTCGAGAGAGCAGCTGAGAGCACAACGAACCGTCGACGTATTTAGCAAGGTTCATTTGGTGCAAATGGCTCTAGTTGAAGCCGACGACATATGGACGTTGAGGGGTAATCAGAGGGCCTTCACTTCTATGGATGTGCATATCGAGGAAACCACGACGCGATCGAGGTTCCCATCGGCCAAGTCCATCCTGACGGCTATTCGAGCTCTTCAGACGGATATTGATGCTCTCGTAGCCAGACAGCATAAGAATGAAGTGAGATAGGCGGAGTCTTACAAAGAGGTGATGAAGTACTTCAAAGGGATGATAAAATATCAAATAGATACGAGACAAATCGTCTTGAATTGGATTGAGGCCGATGACGACGATGACCCACATCCATTGAGCGATGACGAGGATCTCCCACCTGATGACGCACCTGATGTCCCACTCGATGATGCACCCGTGTCGTATATTTTATGTACTCTCTTTTATGTAACTTAGTTTGATACATTTTGTATTGATGTAATATATTTGAATAAAAATTTTAGTTTATGCTGTGAAATACTGGAACTATTTAGTGATGTGAATATGCAGGAACTGTTTCATATTAGCTATGAGGGAGTTATAAAACAAAGGAAAATCTGCTCAATTTTTCAAGTTTTTTTTACTAAAAAGAATAATATGAAAAAATAATTGTCTAAAAATTGCAGGCGATATTGAATTTTCTTGAAAATTTTACCCAATGTGCACCACACCACGAGAAGAGAGTCAATAAATTTTTGACATTTTTCGATACTTGTGTAATTTATCGTTATTTTAGTGAGGTAAATCATAAAATAGACGTACATTAAATATTAAGAAAAAATAATTTTTTAAAAATTGCAGGTGACATTGGATTTACTTGAAAATTTTACTCCACATGCTCCACACTACGAGAAGAGAGTCTATAAACTTTCGGCATTTTCTAACACTTGTGTGATTTATCGTCATTTTAGTGAAGTAAATCATAAAATAGACTTTTATTAAATATTAAGAAAAAATAATTTTCTAAAAATATCAGACAATATTGGATTTACTTGAAAATTTTACCCTACTTGCACCACACCACGAGAAGAAAGCCTACAAATTTTTGGCATTTTTCAATACCTTTGCAATTTATCGTCATTTTAGTTAAGTAAATCATAAAATAGACGTATATTAAATATTAAGAAAAAATAATTTTCTAAAAATTGCAGGCAACATTTGATTTACTTGAAAATTTCTACGGGAAGAGAGCTTATAAATTTTTGGAATTTTCTGACATTTGTGCGATTATCGTCATTTTAGTAAAGTAAATTATAAAATAGACGTACATTAAATATTAAGAAAAAATAATTTTCTAAGAATATCAGGTGACATTGGATTTACTTGAAAATTTTATCTCATGTGCACCACACCACGGGAAGGGAGTCTATAAATTTTTGGCATTTTTCGATACTTGTGCGATTTATCGTCATTTAGTGAATTAAATAATAAAACAGACATACATTAAATATTAAAAAATAATAATTTTCTAAAAATATCAGGCGACGTTGGATTTCCTTGAAAATAATAAAACATATTACATTACATAGTATAAAAAATAATTTTTTAAAAATTGCTACCCAGATAGAGTCATACGTTTCCTCGTCCATATCCGTGTGTAGAAGATTGCTACTCAAAATGAAATTTATATTAGAAAACAATGAAAGTAAGTTTCTGAAAAATGAGGCTGAAATGTAATTGCGTTCTGTCAAATGTGTGAAAACTCATAAATATGTCTTGCGACGCAGATGCGGCAACAGCGCCTGAAGTGGATTCTCTGTCAGAATAAGTGCGACTATTATGCCCCTGAGCCGACATATATGACGCAATATCGTAGATTTTCTCTTAGAAATTGTCGACTTCACTGGCTCATTGACATTGTGCATTCTATGCTTCTTCGGTCTATCAGATTGGCACATTCTCTCGGGCGAAATGATTGAGCTCATTCCATGTACAAGCGGCCACATGTCTACGCCACTGATGGGACGAATGAAGTTTGAGTACATCTCTGCATATTTGGACCGGTGATAGTATAGATGGACGAAATATTCCGGTGCTATTCTTATGAAATGGATGAATGGAATGACATGGACACATGAGATTCCATTAAGCTTTCATTTGTAACAGTTGCATGCGCTTGCATTGAGGTCGACAATGTATTGTTTGTTGTCGTTGGTGACTCAAATTGTGCATTTCCTGCTAACGCAACATGTCAATTTCGAGCCGCCAATATTAGCTTTTCAAGCTTTTTCTTTATCTTCGGGCACAGGAGTTCTATCGACGACAACATCTTCTGGTATTTTTTGATAATGCAAGTATTCAAACACTTTTGAATCATCTCGAAAATGGTCAGAATCGGTTTGTCCCTCGCCGACAATGTAACTGCATTGAACGACTGACATAAATTGTTCAACCCCATGTCGCACTTGGATGTCGAGGAAAACACATGACTATCCTAATAGCTAAGCGGTGTTTGTCGGAGCCATTCGTGGACATCCGGGCTTATCTGATACAGTTTTCTCATTTCTTTGTTAAAATGAGGCTTTGTAGTTGTCATTGCATCTTTGTACACCCGACCCTGAAATTGACTTTTGAAGTTTACGTACATATGCTGGAGACAGTATCGGTATTCGGCTGTATTTAATTCTTCCTATACAACACGTGACAAACCCTAAAATATGAAAAAAATAAAGTAAACATAAAAAAAAATATAACGATCACAATGCCTCAACATTTGTGTTGGGAAAAATAATAAAAATGGTGAGAACAATAATAAAAATACCATCGTTGTAAAACATGAAGAGTACTGATCATGATAATTCGTAGGAAATACTGTACTGGACAATCTCCTAGACAGAATTACCTTTCTAAGTAAGTTCTCAAGAAAGGCTGTAAGGGTCACAAACAGTTGCAATTAAAATCCAGTCTCCTAGACAAAATTTTCATACACAGTACAATTACACAACTAAATAAGTAGTATGAACCAATAGCATATGCGATCCGAAAAAATTGTAGCTTTTGTCGATCCGACACAATTATCCATCTGCTTCCATCGTCAGTGTTTAAGTATTCTTTTAAAATTTGCAAAAACCACTTACACGAGTCTGTGCATTTCGACTCCACGTTCGCAACGACAACGGGATATATGTCATCATCGCCATCAATACTAACGGCTATGAGTAGTTGGGCAAAAACCCTTCAGATGACATCCATCAAAAAAGATAATAGAGGTCTGCCACGCAACAACAAACCTGTCTTGCAAGCAGCCATATACATGTATAGTCTTTTGAATACGAATAACTCCTCATGGTCAGAGCCCACCAGGTAACCATGTATTTTCACCGTGCTACCCAAATTTGATCTAAATATTTCTGCTACGTACGAATGTAGTAACTTGAATTGTTCGTCTCCCCTTCTGTCATTGAGTTTTCGAGCATCGCTTTTTGCTCTTCTAGCAAGACTGTGTGTAATATTCACGTTAAAATCTTTCTTCACTGTCTCGATAATAGATGAAATTTTCCATGTTGGATGACTTTTGAACTTATCCAAATAATAATTTGCCATCCATTTTGTAGTAGTGTGACGATTCTCAATTTTCCTTGTACACCTATGAGAATCAGTGTAACTCTTTATTTGGAATGTCAGCTCATTTTACATGACCGAAGCATGCAGTCGCCACTCACATCCGTTTTCACACACTGCCATGAGTCGCCGCGATTCATTTTTATTAAATTTGATATCATATTCATTGTTCAAATCATATTCTTTTATTTCTTTTCTAATCACAAGCTATAGAACTATATTTTTTTCCAAAGAAAAATCAATAGAAATTTTTTCCCTTATCAGTATGCTTTCTGCCTCATCATCTTCCGACCCGACCAATATTTGAAGCTCACCGTCTAGTGTTTGAGAGGTTGAATGAATCTCTATTTCTCCATCACTTTTAGAGTGATTGAATGCTCAAAGATACCCGTACCCAGGCGTGTTCTCTGAATACCAATTTATGTTGGCATCTGGATTCGTTGCTTCGTCGACGTCAACCAATCTACTTGAATAAGAATCCATCGGCCTGTTGCTAATAAAGAAAATAATAAAACGTCACTAGAAATACGATATCGCTAGAAGTTTTAGAGTTTTCGAGATCTGTGAGGTCAACATTAAATGACCATCACTATACATAGTTCGAGAGAACGAACGACCGCTCATATAGAACGGTCGTCCGTTCTTTTGTCCAATAATCTCGTGACTCAATTATTTAATAGAATGGACAACCGTTATTTTTAAACGGCCGTCCGTTCTCCCCTACAGTCGACCCTCGGACTCAATTATTTAGAGAAACGGACGACCGTTCTTTGGGAACAACCGTCTGTTCTCCCACACAGTCTGCTTGTGACTCAATTATTTAGAGGAACGGACGACCATTTAATTTAATTGACCCATGACTCAATTATTTGGATAAACGGACGACCGTTTCATTTGATCGACCGTCCGTTCATGTCGACAGTTCAACCCGTGACTCCATTATTTAGAGCAACGGACGACCTACAGTGTGGCCCGCGACTCAATAGTTTCGTAGAACGGACGGCCGTTGGTCAAGATCGACCGTCCGTTCCTTTGTCCCATGATCCGCACGGGGAACGGACGGTCGTCATCCTTTAATCGTGCGGCCGATCTGACCTTTCTAGAATGGATGACCGTTCTATTAAGATCGGTTGTCCGTTCTATAAAAATGGACAGTAAATAACCATCCGTTAGAGTTTAATTTGTTAGATTTTAGATAGTTTAAGATTTAAATTGTTCAGTTTGATCACGCAGGTTTTATTTAAAAAAAATCTATAAATTAAAAAAATCGTAATTGAAAATTATGACCTAAAAATTCAAGAAATTTTTCAAGTTGAAAATGGTCATGTACAACAAATTCTAGCCTGTGCCCCGCCATTTCAACTTCCTAATTAAAATTTTCCTTTCTCGGTACTTTTCTGGGAAAAATCCTCGAAAAGGGTAGAAAACTTCTACTGCAGATCCTTTTCTCCGTTCCCCGTTTACATTCACCGATTGCAACAGTAATTTGTCATTCTCTCCATGATTTCCATTAAAGTTTCATGAGTAAGTTTCACTTCAATTCAAAAGCTGTTTTGTTTGTCGTTTTTAAAACTTCCTGATTCTACGTAGTCGTAAACCAACGACGTCCATATTTGCTCACGTTTTAATTTTTTTTGCCTCTCTTTTTTGACGCGTTCCTCTTATCTGTCTCTGCGCTGCGTTTGATCAAGGAATCTTCGTCTGCCACATTCAATTTGGTGATTTAGTTTCTGGTTCGTAGGAAAATTTACGCCGAAAAATCCCCTCGGACAGCTTCTCATGTCTGGGGGATCAAGATTTGGAAGTGGATTTGGTCTGGATTGTCATCTTTGCTGAATTTGAAAAATATAGATTATATTTGTTAGGGGTTGGTTCTCGCTAAGCAATTTTCATAGCTTCTGCTCATTTTCTTCGTCGAAATTCTTCTTTTACAGTTTATTTAGCACCATCTACCATATTTTGGATCTACCGTTTTTTTTTCCCTATTTCTTGTCTGAAAGTTCTTCCAATAGGAGCTGATTCAGGTCTTGTTTTAAGCTTCTTCGAATCCTCGTGTTTGTGAGAGATTTCAATTTATCACCATCTCCATCTGCCTCTTCTTTGTTATTTAGGATCTGAAAATTGTTCGAGACATCTTGGTATTGAAATCTATTGCTGTTTTTATCTTTTTATTGTCTGAAACTCCTCCCATTGTTCATAAGTAGCGGCAAAAGGTAGCTGCTTGAGGTCTTGTTCTTCAGCTTCTTTGAATACTTATATTAGTGAGAGATTTTAGATTCTCTAAACCATGACTATCGCAAAACTTGACTCAACGAAGGAGAAGAAGTCACGAAAGGGCAAAGCCATTGTGAGCGAGAAGTCCCCTTTATTGCCAATAAAGAAAGAGGATGATGGTGGGTTTGATGAATTCAATGGAGCTTCATTTACTGGAGCTGTGTTCAACTTGTCGACCACCATTGTTGGTGCTGGGATAATGGCTTTACCTGCAACCATGAAAGTATTAGGCCTTTTTCTTGGAATTGGTACGATAATTTTTTTGGCCTTCTTGACTGAAGCTTCCATTGAGTTAATACTTAGATTTAGCCGAGCCGGAAAATCAGTTTCTTATGGAGGCCTAATGGGTGACGCTTTCGGAAAATACGGAAAAATCTTGTTGCAGATATGCGTTTTAATCAACAACATCGGTGTACTCATTGTTTATATGATTATCATTGGTATGAGTCAATTTGAAACACATAATCTTCTTAAATTTCATTTTATGCATATGAGAATCAGAAAATCTTGATATTCCTGCTGTTTTTGAAGGTGATGTCCTTTCTGGAACTTCGTCGGGTGGAGTTTACCACACAGGTGTGCTTGAAGGATGGTTTGGAGAACAATGGTGGAATGGCCGGGGCTTTGTGCTTTTAATCACCACACTCGGTATATTTGCTCCGTTGGCATGCTTTAAGCGAATAGGTAAGTGCTATATTAGATCCACATAATTTTTTTATTCACCTTAATATTGAATATCATCAGTAAAAGGTAGAAAACTTGCATTTCTAACTTGAAATGTTGTCATTTCTCTCTTAGAAAAGAGAGTATGAAATCTACTGAAACTGTTTTTATACCGCTTATTTCCATCAAGCCTTATCAACTATATCATGATGTAGAAATCTAAAAGATAACTTTATTTGCAGACTCGTTGAGATTTACATCTGCCTTATCCGTCGCACTGGCTGTCATTTTCCTTGTTATTACCGTGGGAATTTCTATGTTTAAGTTGTTCAGTGGAAGCATCTCGATCCCAAGATTGCTACCGGACGTCTGGGATTTGACATCATTCTTACAGTTATTCACTGTTGTCCCTGTCCTTGTCACTGCTTACATCTGCCATTACAATGGTCAGCAAGCTTTCCCTCTCAAATGTCTTAACTTTCCTGGAAAATGGTGTTTGACTTCTATGATAGAAAAAATCTTTGAAACTAGTAGGGATGATGAACTGAAGGTATTAATTCAGCCTTTATGACCTTATTATTTCTGCAGTCCACAGCATAAACAATGAACTTGAGGATTCTACCCAAATGAAGGCAGTTGTGAAAACTTCACTTGCTCTTTGCTCGTCCGTCTACATAATGACAAGCTTTTTTGGGTTCCTCTTATTTAGCGATGGGACGCTTGATGACGTTCTTGCAAATTTTGACGCTGATCTTGGCATTCCTTATGGCTCTGTGCTTAACGATGCGGTTCGTGTTAGCTATGCGGCCCACCTCATGCTCGTCTTCCCAATCATTTTTTACCCTTTAAGGCTTAATTTGGATGGCCTTGTTTTTCCATTTTCAAGGTCATTGGCGCAAGATAATTTGAGGTTTGCTCTCATTTCGATAGCTCTTATTATAGCCATTTTCTTGGGAGCAAATTTCATTCCTAGCATTTGGGATGCCTTCCAATTCACTGGAGCAACAGCTGCCGTCTGCCTTGGTTTCATTTTCCCTGCCTCCATCGCACTAAGGTTAGTTCTTGACCATTTCATTGCCTTTCTTCAGACATAGAAGTGCTGACTACTTAAAGAAATTAACTTGCCAGTTGCCAACTTAGATGATTGTTTAAAGCTCTAATGATTATTATATTTGTGCTTGGTGATTTAGGGATCATTATAAGATAGCGACAAAGAAGGATAAAGTCATGGGTATTTTCATGATCGTCCTTGCTGTATTCTCCAATCTCGTGGCAATTTACAGCAATGCGATGCATTTATTCAAAAAGAACGGGTTACCTAGCGAATGATTGAGTCGAGGAACTCCTTTGTAAATAAATATGCATTGCCCTCGTACAAACTATGGGTACGTCAAGGAGGTTCGAAGGCGATGAAACACAAGACACCACATTTTATTTTGAATGTATAAATGCACCTAGCTACAAGTGCGCGGTGATGTTCTTGTCGTATCTCTTCCATGTGCTATAATATTTACTCATATGGGTACTTCTTTTGTTTAGTTTGAAATTCATTATTTAGATTAAGACATGCAATAATTGGTGAATAATTTAGATTCAGACAATGTTATATACTCAGGGCTGCGAAATGAGAAGTTCTATAGTCCCGACCAGATTGTGCTCTGTTTTAATGTCCGAGAAAGAGGAGCTATCATCGGAGCTCGCGGATTCCTTAAATGATCTCTTTATTAGTGTCTCCACTGTGATCAAATTTGATAGATTGATCTGTCGGTTTTGTGCAATTATTGATGTAATTTGATTCCCATTCTGTCTTTTTTTCAGTTTTATGTTCAAGATAGTCTAGAGATGCAGAGACTGAGGAGAATGAAGGACAGGAAGGAATCTAGAAGATGATCAGAAGGTGGAAGTCCTGAAAATAATTAGAAGATGCGTTAATAGGGTCGTTATTTTATATGATTCATTTATTTATTAAATAGAAATAAATATTAGTAATATTAAACGAAAATCATTTTTAAATCGACAACTACGAATGTATTTAATTTCTTACTCGTAGTAAAATTCAAATTATCCAATATACATTTGTCAATTTTAACCCTGCAGTAATTTTCAAATTACTGATTTGATCAATTGATTAAAAAATTAAATGTGCTCACAGTACGACAAAATAAATTAACTTATGAGATGTTGACCGTCAATAATTCAAAAAGTTGACACATAAAATTTGATTAATATAAAATTACTGATTTTTTACAACCAAATTTTAATATTTAACGTCGGTCTTCTACGGTTCATTAACACTTTTAAATTTTAAGAATAGTCAAAATAAAACTAAACAATGAACGAAAAATTCCAAATCAAAACAAGGTCAAATCCTACCCAAATCCAAAATTAACTCGTGCTTCGACTCAAACTCATTCAAACTGAAATATAAATTTAGATATTTTAATAAAATTTGTAATGGTCCACTCTTGTAAGAATTTTGTTAATACTCGTGACAAAATAACAAGATTTCAATCTCACGTTGAATCATTGTAGTTTTGGGGTGCACTATATCATTAACATTTCATATGCAATATGTATAATGTCTTGTTGGGTCAAACCTAATTACAAACTCGTATGAGTTTCGATCAAAATCACACAAGATTATGCTACTCGGTAGAAATCAGAATGTCAGAAGATGAATTTTTACTCTTATATTGTAACCAAGCTTGAATCAAACTAGAACCGAGTCCCATCCGGCTCCGAAGAATAAGATCATAATGCTCTCATCAACTTATCAACTTTTAAAGTAAATTGATTGGATCAATCTAAATGAATATATATCTAACCCCGCAGACTAAAATGAAAAAGATGTGTAACGCATGTGACAGTGGTGAGTGGTCCTTCAAATTTATGGAATCGAAGCAAGAGCAGCCATATCAATGTCAAAATAGTAACAGTGAGAAGCTCCACCTTTTTCAAACCTCGAAAGATTGAATTCCGTACAGCTCGTGTACAAACTTTAGGATCATATTCAGTAATTTAATACAACTTCATACGGATTCTCGTCGACAAAAGGTCTAAACACAATAAATAAAATATACTAACAAATTACTGTAAAGTCAGTTCCTCTTTCAATCTCACTATTAACATATTCACTTCTGTGTGAAACCTCTACTGCCTGCCTGCCTGCCAGCCTATTATTTTCGTTCCATTGTGTTTGTTTTTTCCTTAGATTAAAACTCTCAAAAATTGAATTATTTTAATTTTGAAACTAAATAAGGTAGTTTTTTTTGACACATTTTGATAGCCACGTTTCCAACGACATGTTTTGTGAGATAATGTTAGGTGTAACCTTTAATTATATATTACAACTCTCAACTTATTTTTAGCTGTTGTTTCAGATAAGTAGGACTATGTAAGTAATTCAGTGCAAAATGTATAGGTTAAAATGAAAGCAACTCAATGGATTATACAATCAAATCATGTCCCCTCTAAACCTAAAAGCTTATAAACTGCTTTATTTTAGTGATTGATTTTACATTTGATGATATTATTTATTTAATTAATGTTATATTTATTTATTTATTTATTTTATTTTATTAAAATACTCACGTATAATTAATATAATAAATTATAAATAATTAATTTATTTCAATAATTATTTAACATATCAATAAATATTTTAAAATAATAAAATATTTTATTTATTTTCAATTATATTTTAAAGATATTATTAGAGTTTGGTGGAGAGGGTAACCGAGTTTATACCCAATCTTGAACAATATGAAAAAAGAAACATGGAGTTGGAGATCACGACCTCGTGTTCATAAGAGATGATACGCTTTAGCAATTCAATGAAATGTCACTTGCAAAGCTCTTTATTTGATGCTCCCCCTCTCATGGATTTCTCGAATAACGATAATGAGTGTTTTCTTTTTTCTAAATATTCAATTGAAAAATGGGTTAAATTAAAAAAAAAAAAATTCAAATTAAACCAAAAGTAATGGAAATAATTTTGTGAGCTAAAAAATGATTTATTTTGTCAAATAAAATGAATAATGGTCGAAAATTCAAATATGTATTGATTAATTAGTTACAATATTTAATCATTTATTCAAACAGTTTCCATTGTTGGATTAAATTAAAGTTGGAAGACCTACGTCAAGATTGCCGTTCCAAGAGAATGATTTCAAGTAGGTTCAACCTCATCAGCCATTCTCTTCTCACCCTACTTATTCCTACTAACTGCCATTTCCATTTTAAAGTTATAATTAAAGTCTCTCTCTCTCTCTCTCTATATATATATATAAAGTTATAATTAAAGTCTCCCCTCTTTCTGTCTCTCTCTATATATAATATAAAGAGAGATATTTATGGAAAGCTGATGGTCGCCACGTAATTCACCTCGTTGCATGGCCTGCACAATCGCCAAAGTTTCAGCTCAGTTCAGTCAACGATATGTACTGCGTTCAAACAATTCAAAACCAAAGCCCATAGTTTTCTTTTTATTTTTGTTTTTTTTTTTAAAAAAAAAATAATTTGAACTTCAAAAATGAGGTTAGTTTGAAATGCATCATAAATAAAAAATTTTAATAACTAAAATCTTAAACTATCCAAAATGTAACAAATCAAACTCTGAGGAGTGGCCAATTGACCCATTTTTTGAATTTATGCCGATACTGGGGCCTAATCACCTCTGTTTTAAGTTTATACCACGAATGAGGGGTCGATCACCTGTCTTTCTGTCCAGTGTTTATGTGGCATTGGACGTATTGAGTAGGGCTATCGATGTGGGGGCAGAGACCCTTATCTAACGTGCACCGCATGTGATTCGACAACGAGGGGTCCCCGCCCCACAATAGTTCTTGTTCCATGTCTCCCTATTTTATTGGATCGTCGGGAATAGGGGTCACTGCCCCGAAATGGCCCCCGTTCTTTGTTTCCCATTTTAGAGAGTGGTTGGTAACAGGGGGTCCCCGCCCTGAAACAGCCCTTGTTGTTTAGACTATTTTTTTGTAAGTGTGAGAACAGAGGGTCATCCTCCCGAAACAGCCCTCGGTTCTAAATTATTTTGCTTGAGAATGGGAGACCGTTCTCAAGAGGGTCATCCTCTCGAAATGGCCCCTCGTTCTAAATTATTTTACTTGAGAATGGGGGGCCGTTCTCAAGAACGAGGGATCGATCTCCAACACTATATAAGAAAATGACTCTCCATTCTCATCTCTCGGCTAGTGAAAACCCTAAAACCTCTCCATTATTCTCTTGCTCCGACGAATTTTTTCTATATTAACGCGTCGATGAATTCTGATTCGAGTATATCAGTTGATTTAGACGAGATAACAAATTGTGATGCCAATATGGACTGGTATTTGTACTTCATACCCATATATGTTGATGTTTGAGTATTCGATCACCTAGAAGGTAATAAAAGAATAGAAGTGCAATCAAAGTCGAAAATTCTACATGATGAGCTTTGAATACTGGTTGATTTAGAGGATGATGAGGTTAAAAACATACTAGTAAGGAAAGAAATTTCAATGAGATTTTATTTGGTAAAAAATATAGTTCTATAAAGACAATTAGCGAAGAAATAGTAGAATATACTTTGAATAATGGTTATGAGATCAAATTTATTAAAAGCGAATCTCGATGACATATGACAGTGTGCGAAGATGGATGTGATTGGTGATTGCATGGTTCAAAGATGCAAAATGAGCTTATGTTTTAAATAAAGAGTTTCAACGATTCTTACAATTGTTCAAGAAAAACTGAAAATCGACACACTACTGTAAAATAAGTGGCAAATCATTATTTAGATAGGTTCAAAAGTTAACCTACGTGGAAAATTCCTTTCACTATCGAAACAGTGAGTAAGAATTTGAATGTCAATATTACACAAAGTGTTGCTAGAAGAACAAGAAGCAAAGCGTGAAAACTTAATGAAGGGAAGAATGACGAACAATGCAAGCTATTGTGGTCGTACGCAGAAGAAATACGTATATAAAATCTAGGTAGTACATTAGGCTTACAGACTTACTTGGTGGGTTCTGTTCATAATGAGTCTTGTATATTCAAAAGAATGTATATGTATAAGGTTGCTTACAAGATATGTTTGCTGTAGTGTGGTAGACCTATTAACTATTTGGATGATTGTCATTTAAAAGGCTCATGTCCCGGCCAATTACTGATACCCGTCAATATTGATGGTAACGATAAAATATATCTCATTGCTATTGCTAATGTGGAATCAGAGTGTATGAACTCATGAATGTGATTTTTGAAATTATTGAAGGAAGACCTACAAACTAAATCGGGATACAGATGAACATTTGTTTCTGATCGAAAAAAGATATAATGCATTTTCAATTGTTCTTTCAAATATTGTGTCATTGTAGCAGTTATATTGTTTTATATTGACTCTGTTGTTCTTTCAAATACCAAGGGTTGTTGCCGGTTGTGCAGTAGGAATTACCGCAAGTCGATCACCACTACTACCTCCGTCATATGTACGCAAATTTCAAAAATCAATTTCAAGGCAGAGTATACAGAGATGTAATGTGGAATGCAGTCAGGGCAACCACAACTTTATTTCGAGATAGAAATGAAGAACTTACATCAGTTTAAGCCAGATGCTCGTGCATATCATCAAGACACAAATCCTAGATATTGGGATATTCATACGTTTTCTTCGATTCCAAATGTGAATTGAGATTAGATAGTTTATGTGAGTTATTCAATGCAGTTCTATTATCTGTCAGGGACAAACCGATTCTAACTATGTTCGAGATGATCTGAAAGTGCTTGATAACTAAGATTGTCAAAAAATATGAGAAGTTGACATCGTCAACAGATGTCTTGTGTCCATATAAGGAAAAATCTTGTGAAGCTAAAATATGCAGCTCAAAATTATAGTTCTATGTTTGCAGGAACTGCACGATTTGAAGTCAACAACGACAATAAACAATATGTTGTCAACATGAATGCGTGTGCATGCAACTGTTACAGGTGGGAGCTTACTGGAATCTCGTGTGTCCATTCCATTCCATGCACATTTCATGAGACTAGCACAAAAAAATTACGTTCATCAATACTATCACTAGCGAACTCATCTCCAGATGTACTCACATTTCATTCATTCCATTAGTAGCCAAAATATGTGGCCGCCCATACAAAATATGAAGTAAATCCTTCCGCCCTAAAAAAATGCTAACTTGGTAGGATGAATGAGAAAAGAGTGTGAGATGTTGATGAGTTGCCAAGTTCAAAAATTACTAAGAAGAACTCAACGATGTCGTGTGATATATGTCGACATCAGAGGTATAATAGTTGCACTTGTTCTGATAGGAGATCTACTTTAGGCGCTACTTCTGCTGATGTTTTGCAAGACATATTTATGGGTTTTCACAGATTTGATGAGACGCAGGTACATTTCAATATATTTTGTTCATAAACACACTTTCGTTATTTTCTAATATAGTTTTTATTATGTGTAAGAATCTTCTACACATGGCAAAAGCAGAAATGTATGATTATTCGAACTGTAATTTATATATTTATTATACTGTGTAATATATGTATTTATTATAATGTGTAATTTAGTGAGATAAAATTGTAAAAATGAGCATAATTTTCTTTGTTTTATGACTTCTCCATAGCTAGTTTCAAACAATTATTACATACTCAAATCACAATTTTATAACCAACATTCAGTTCCAGATAAAATACAATAATAAAGTAAATTACAATTATACACCACATAGCACAAACTAATTGACAGCCATAAACTAAAGTACAATCATTCTACTCATAGCATAAACTAAAGTACAATTATACTTCTCATAGCATAAACTAAAGTACAAACATAAAATAAAGTATATAAAATGAAAAATAAAATATAAATTAAACTACGATGGGACATTGTCGTCATCTCGCTCCACCCAATCTATGAAGGTTTTCTTCAACTCTCTGTGAGACTCAGCTAGTTTTCTCTGTGTGACGGTGAACTAATTAACTCTGCCTACGAGGAACTATAGTCTTTGTTTCATCCTATCCAACTAACTAGCTATCTGGAGTGATCGAGCTCTCGATTTACGATATAAATTTAGAATTAGGGTGATCTACCCCTCGGTCTTGATGTAAATTCGAACAGGGAGCGATTGACCATCTATTAGAATTTAATTTATTATATTTTAAATAATTTAAAATTTTAGTTGGTAAAATTTTTTGTTGAGAGAAGTTTCAAATTAACTAAAAATATTTTTAGGTTGGAATTGATTTTTCCCTTTTTTGTAAGTTGTTCTTTTTGTAGTCTCCCAAGGAAAAGATTTGACTACAGACAATGGTGGGTTAAAAGCCCTAGTGGACTGAACCCTCCTTCCTTTCCTATAAAGCCCTGCCTGACCTCAGCATCTCCGGTCTTCATCTCTTTTGAGTTTTGACTAACAATGGCGGAATCAAGGCTTCTAGCCAAAGCATTATGTCTTCTCTTTATCATCTCCGCTCCGAGGCTCTCTCTTACAAATACTCTACAAGGTCATTATAGCTATTTTCTTTCTCAGGGAAAAGTAGAAGTTACTTCTAGTGGAATATTATGTTTATATGTATCTTCTCTTTATGTTGTAGGTAAAAAAGTTAAAACTTCAGGAACTGCAAAAACTGAAGTATCTTCCCAAAAGGTAGGATTTTAACTTTTTGCAACTGTTCTTTCATTATCTATAACATGTGATTTACTTTTAACACGAGTTAGTAAACTAAAGTGTCTTTCATCTAAAAATGGGTTCTTTTAACAATATAGTTTGAATATTACTCGCAGGCGATTCCCCATGATACTGGGTTGAAGGGAAAAGGGCTTGGAGGAAGGAAAATGATGATGGAAAGGATGGATGAAATGGAATTTTCCATGACTTCAGGTGCAACCCATTCATATAAGTTTGAAGAAAAGGGGGAATTAAGGGTAAACTTTAGAGAGGGAGATAAAGCCAGTGGTTCTGTAGCTTTTACTGCAGATTATGATGGCCCAAAACATCATACCCCTAAACATAACTAGTCAATAGATCAACAAAGAGTGTAAGAGTTGGATATATATATTATCATTTAATGTACTCTTTTAAAAAAATTGTATCTAGGCGTGGATATAGGGAGTGTTTGGTTGTGTTTATTGTAGATTCTTAGGATATAATCAGATTCTTGCATCGTTTTTGATTGTGATGGAAGCAAGTTTAAGTTGGTAGGATAGTGGAAGAAGAGGTGGTGCCATTTAGATATTTCTTGTTCTGAAAATGCAGGAGTTGAACATAATGGATCAAACAACTCTGTTGAAAGATCTTCAAATCAAGCAAATTACCAGGTTCCCTCTCTCTCTCTCTCTCTCTCTCTCTCTCTCTCTACTGTCATGAAAAATATTCGACCAGATTTAGTGAAACATGTATTGTTAGCAAATAACAGCAAAAAATTGACAAAAAAAATTATTAAAATTGATATATTAAGTTGTTGACATGATAAAACCTTAACCTGACTAATGCTCTGTGTTTTGCTTGCACCAGGATCTGAGGGCTAATAATATGAATTCTGCAGCAAACTTTGGAATTCATAATAAGAGAGAAATACTCCATTTCGCAACGACAAAAGCAAAACACATTTCTTACAATTCCAAACCAGCAAAACCGACGATCAAAACCAGCTTCAAGAGCTCATCAATGGCGGACGAAAACGAATCAACGCGACAAGGAAGTCGTAAGGGTGTTGCCCAAAAAATTGAAAGACAGAGACTTGTATATCCAGCAGAGGAGATTGAAAACTTGATGGTGAAGGATTATGATAATAAGCACATGGCTCGTCACCCGCCGCCGATCAACAATCATGAGCCGTTGGATTAAGAGAGTGAACAAGGTTTCAGGCTCAGGCACACAATTTTGCACCAGAGGATCAGAAAGTAAAACCTAAATATTACATACAAAATAATGATGTTATAACCTTCTGTATTCTCTCACTCTTCTTGTTTTGATATCGGATGTAGTTTTAAAGGAAAAAGAAATACAAACCAGAAACCAGAAATTATGTGAATAGTAAGTTTTTGTTGTTACAGTAACCAATACGCTAGCATGTCACGTTACTAAATAAATAATTATTAAGCATATCATTATTATATTTCTTATAGTAATATTTAGTTTAAACACCAAAGTATGATCTGTTTAACGAAAACCACTCCAAAGTAGACTTTTAAACGAGCTGAACCTCCAAGTATCAAAATCCTTTAAATTAAACCTATCGGCCCTCCGTTCTCAGAGATCAAGGGGCCTATCTCCAACATCGGGGGGTGGGCATTCTCCGATCTCACATTAAGGTAGTGATTGAGAGACCGATTTCTCCCGATTATAAATAAATCGACATCTTATTTTGGATTTCACCCCTTGTTCTTTGACCTAGT
>CM039530.1:1798677-1824841 GCA_022433055.1 Begonia peltatifolia
GAGAATGACGATATAGAAAGTTTAAAGTCGCAAGGTAAATTGCACAAGAGACACGACAAGTGGATGAAGTTCATCGAGACCTTTCCATATGTCATCCATTACAAAAAAGGTAAGGACAACGTGGTTGCTGATGCGTTGTCAAGGAGGTACGTTTTAATCACTTCTCTACAATCTAAATGTTAGGATTTGAATTTATGAAATATTTGTATGAATCTGACATTGATTTTTGTCATGTATAAAGAAATTGTGAGAAAGTTGCATGTGCTGTTTATTATAGGCACGATGGGTATTTATTTCGAAAGGATAAACTTTGCATACCTAAATGCTCATTACGTGAATTGCTTGTTAGAGAAACACATGGTGGAGAATTAATGGGACACTTCGGAATCGACAAAACTTTGCACGTCTTGATAGAATATTTCTTTTAGCAAAAAATGAAACATGATGTTATAACTATTTGTGAAAGATGCATTGAATATAGGAAAGCAAAGTCAAAGATCAAATCATATGGATTGTATAGTCCTTTACTTGTGCCCGAGCACCCTTGGACGACTATTTCGTTGGACTTTGTGATAGGTTTACCAAGAATACAAGGGGGGTAAGGATAATATTTTTTTGGTTGTGGATCGATTTAGTAAAATGACACACTTTATAGCATGTTCTAAAACTAATGATGCTACACATATAGCGAATTTATTTTTTAAAGAAATTATGCGTTTACATGGATTATCTAGAATAATTGTTAGTGATAGAAGTGTGAAGTTTCTAAGTCACTTTTGGAGAAATTTATAGTAAGCTAGGTACAAAAATGTTGTTTTTCATCGTGGCACACCCCCAAACGGATGGACAAACCGATGTAGTGAATCAAACTTTATTTACTTTGTTGAGAGCAATAATTTTTAAGAATTTAAAACAATGGAAAAATTACTTGCCACATGTTGAGTTCGCTTACAATAGAACTGTTTATTCTACTACTTCTTACTCACAATTTGAAATTATGTATGACTTTAACCCTCTTACACCGCTTGATTTATTACCATTACCTTCTAATGAATTAGTTAATTTAAATGGAAAAAGAAGAGCTAAATTTGTAAGGGAATTTCACACAAAGGTTCGGGTAAACATCATACAGAAAAACGAGCACTATGCGCGACAAGCCACCAAGAGTAGAAAAGAAACCATCTTTGAACTCGGAGATTGAGTTTGGTGCATCTACGAAAGGAGAGATTTGTGGAGCCAAGAAAGAATAAGTTACAACCATGAGGAGACGAACTCTTCCAAGTGTTGGAACGCATCAACGACAATGCTTACAAGATTGTCTTACTGAGCGAATATGGTAATGTAAGCGCTACTTTTAATGTTAGTGACTTATCTTTGTTTGATGCAGATTTGAGGATGAATCTTTTCGAAGAGAGAGGGAATGATGTAGTCAAAGGAGCAACTAAGGATAATCAAGAAACAATAGGGAGTCAAGATCCATTGATGAACATTGGAGGACCAATGACGAGATCAAGAAAAAAGAAAATAAATAAAAGACTGCAAAAATCAAAGACATCCGAGAAAAGAAATCGTCACAAGATGTGTAAAGAGCCATAATATTATTAAGTGTTGATGAAGAAACAAAGATTTGAAAAGAAGTCCAGAACGTAAGAGATGTCTCAAAAATAAAGACTATGGTCACTCAATAAGACACTACTCTAGCCCAATCTCTTTAACTTTAAAGTTCTTACAAGTGTCACACAATTGAAATAGGCCCACAAGTTGAATTAAACTTGAGACTCCGTGAGTTACACCTAATGTCTGAGGCCACCATCCACTTGCACCACGTTCCAAATATCAATCTTCTTTTTCTATTTTTTAGCAACTTTCATACTATCTAATTAGGGTATTTTATTAGTTTTTAAATTATATTATTACCTTATTAAATTTATACCTTTGCCTATTTAAGGAAGACTTGTAATAGATTTAAGGAACTTTTTGGAATGAATTGATTATTTTTTATGAAGCTTTTTTCTTTGAGGTGAGATCCTTATAATTCTCTTTTTAATTTCTTGGATTACAACTTGATCTTCTTTAAGTGTATTCTTGAAAGTATCGAACTTGATAGATTAAGTTCAACTAATGAGTTTGGTTCAAGTCTAGCTATTTTTCTGATAACTTCGGTTCCATCGCTAACTTTCGATTGGAGTCAAGTTCTTTCTTCTTGTTTTTTCGAATCAATAAAGACATAATTCCCTTTGATTTCTGTATTGCGTGTTGGGTCTAAGATTTCTAGTATTTTAGGGTTGCATCATCATCTTTATCATCAAATTATTTACAATAGCCTATCACATTACTCAAACGGAAGCAAATAAAAATATAATTACATATAAGTCGTGATATGTGACTTTCAACAACCCAAATACCATAAACCATGATCTTTCACCTATGTCTCTTTGTATACTTTACCTCGCATTGGTTTCTGCGCCGTTGTGAACGTCATTGATATCTAGAAAATAAAGATATTTTAAATAATGAGCTTTACGCTCAGCAAATAAGTCTAACCACTAGAATAACTACCTCAGACTCTATCCACACTATTCAGACCCATACGCCATCCTTCACTTAATCATTGATTATTTTGAAATCAACTTAAATCAAATAGTTTTGATTTGAAATCCATGCCATTTATATAAAAATGCATGCATGTTCGTAATTTGAGTCATTTAAAATTCATTTCATTAACTATAGTTCAAAACATCCAACCTTTTTAAAATCCATCAACCACGATTTAAATCATTATCAACTAAATCCAATGCATTATAGTAAATATGCACAATTTAAAACCATCATTTTCTCAAAGCAACCAATGTCATTTTTAACATTCAATTTGACATGTAAAAATGTAATCCACTGTAATTGACACATATGACCATCACACACCCACACGTTCTTGACCTTTCATTGGTAAGGCTGTAGGACCCTACCATTGTTTCCTCGCGAGTTTTAGGGTCTTTCAACTCAAGGAGAACATACAATTAATCTCCTCTTTTCATAGTCATATTTATCACATATGAATAAGTGGGTTAAGCCCAATGGGTTCTTATGTTACCACGACTTTTCTATTCCTTCCTTCCTAAATGCATACTTTAAAACAGTTATAAAACAACAATATGCATGTTTAAAACGATGCAACTCAACCCACCCATGCAATTGATCATTGAAATCAATATGCTCAATTTAATGAAAATTGTCGTTTTTGAAATTCTTTGTTTCAATTTTTCTTAAAAATCAGAAATATATAATTCAATGTTCAATTTGCTTAAAAACAATATTTGATTCGTTTAATCATAAAAACAATATCAAATCCTCACTTTAACTTCCAATCAAATCTATTCTATCCAATCCAAGACAGTAATTAAAACTATCAAGGTAATAAAGTCTAAACTAACTATTTTAATCGTTAGAGGTATTTACCGTATGTCGGTTCCTCCACTTTTCCTCGAAATCTCCACCAACTCTATCGATTCTTCCACCAAAATTTTCCTCTCAATGAGCTGCACAATTTATTCTAAAGGAAAAATTGACAAATTCTTCAATTTCTCCCTTTCCTTCTTCTTTTCCTCTCTCTCTCTCTCTCTCTCTCGTTCTTTTTCTCTCCTCTCTCTATAATTTCAGCCTTCAACGTGAAGAAAAATAGCCAAACCTTGCCACCTACCACTTTTGTAAATAGTGATATTTGGTTAATTACTTATTAACCAATTTTATCCCTTGCAAATGACCATTTTGCCCTTAGTTTTTAGAAAATTTACCAATTAACCATAATTAGTCGTTAATTTTTTTTATGTATCATTTCTTTTATTCAATTTCTCCGACGTATATTTATATTCCTTTCCTCAAGTTATTCTCATAATACTATTACAATTGAATATTAAAATTTTCAAATCTTTACAAGTTTGGTTTACCACCCTCCTACCACGGTTCCAACCTCAAAAGGATTGAGAGAATAAGGTGTCTTTAAGAGCTTCAAAGTAATACTTGCATTTTTATCGTTGCTCATACCTAGTTGGTGATAAAAATTCATATTTGCGCACAAATTGCTTAACTAAAAATTCATACCTAGTTGATGAACGTCGCCAGATATTAGGGGTTGAAGATGAATTTGTAATTTATCAAATTTTATTTATAATGTCATACTTGCATAACATATCAAATTTTGTTATACATGACCTTGACAGTAGTATCTTGCCATGAAATTTTGGAATGAAGATTGCCAGGGAAATTTTGAGCAGTATCTGCAGAAACACTCGATTAATCATTGCATGATTGTCGACTTTAGAGGTTGTAATTTGTTGGAGATCAAAAAGATATTTGATAGCATCGGCCTACGCTGGGTTTATGCTATGAGTGACGATAGCTGCGAGAAAATAGTTCGTTTGTTCTATGTGAACTTGACATCCATCGGGAGAAATGAAGTTTTGGCTAGTTTGAGGACGTACATCCTTGGTATGGAACTTATGATACGTTCAAAGATGGTAAATAAATTGTTAAGGCTTTACATGGAAGGGGCGGAGAAATATTACTATGCTTCTCGAGATTGTCATTTTTTTACATTGTCCGAGGGAGTAAACTTCCTACGAGGAATTTATATCAATTCCAATATTGGGGGGATTTGTAAAGCCACAAACGAAAGATTTGATTATTAGAGGTCCGGTTCTTCGCAATATGCTAACCCACACCCTTCTACCACGAGATGGACATTGAAATCTCGTGAGCTGTATGGACCTGTATGTCATTGAGAAGTTGTGCAACGGCAAGCGTTTTGACTATAGTTTCTTGATTTTAAGTCGCATGTGTGAGGTCGAGCGGACATGTAGGATGAATCTCCTGTACAGTACACTGATTCTGAAGATCATCGAGTGAGTTGGGATTTAGCTACCTGTTGGCGAGTGGAGAATAGCTCATAGATCTACCGACGTATTTCACAAGACTCGTTTGATGCGGATGGACATCGTGGATGTCAGCGACGCTTGGGTACTGAAAAGCAAACATGAGGCATCCACCTCTCGAGAAGTGTCGATGGAGGAAACCACATCGCCGCCATTGGCCCACTAGGAGGAGGAGGCTAGAGGATTTGACACGAGGCAATATCCGCAGTAGATGTATCAAATGTAACAGATGCACCAATAACAGATCTATCAGATGCAACAGAAGCACCAGTAGCAAGTGCTTGAGATACAGGAGAGTCATTAGCGGGACATCCAGCTCCTCATAGGAAGAATCGATGAGCTCGTCGTGGAACAGAGTGGGTGATCGCGTCTCAGAGAGAGGTCACTGAAGCACAAAGTTATCTCACTGAGTCCTATAGAGAGATGAATAAGAGGTTCCAGCATTGGATGACGACCAACGGTAACGACAAAGACAACGATAACCCACCGACAGACCAACGACAATGACTCATTTTTATATTTAATTTCCTACACTTTACTCTTAGTTTGTAAATTTTATGTACTTTACTTTCACGTAGTGTAATTTATTTTTTTGAAATTATATAAATTTAGTAATGAAATATTCTGTCTCAGAACGAACTATAACTACATGATACATTCCAAATCCATAAATAAAATTAGAAAATAAATATTAAAAAAATGACTCGTTCCTTAGCTAACGAACAGTCGAAAATTTCTCCCGCGGCCATATACTGAAGATTCCTGTACATAATGAAATGAATTTAACATAAAAAAACATGACAGTGTATTTATGCGATAAATGAGTTGAAATGTACGTATGTCTCGTTAAATGTGTTGAAACTCATAAATGAGTCTTGCGAAGTAGTGTCTGAAATTCATCTCCTATTACGACAAGTGCGAGTATTATGCCCCTGCTACTGACATATACCACACTGCACAATGGAGTTCTTCATAGTAATTCTCGAGCTTGACGACTCTTCGGTATCTCGCACTCTTGTTTTCTTCGGCCTATCAAGTTGACGATTTCTTTTAGGTGTGAGTGTTTTATGCATACATTTCACGGGCGGCCATATTTGTTGGCTGCTGATGAGATGAATATAGTGTGAATACATCTACAAGTAAGTTGTCCGGTGATAACATCTATGCACGTAATTTTTCGGAACTACTCTCATGAAGTGCATGCATAGAAGGGAATGAACACACGAGATTCCAGTAAGCTTCTAATTGGTACAATTGCACACACCCATATTCATATCGACAAAGAATTGTTCGTATTCGTTGCTGATCTCAAATCATGCAGCTCCCGCAAAAATTGCACTCTAATATCCAGATGCACTTTCTAGCTTCGTAAGATTTTTTTTTATTTGGGGACACATGATATCTGTTGATTGAGTCACATTCTCAAATTTTTTCACAATGCGAGTCATTAAGCATTTTCGGATCATTTCGAATATGGTCAGCATCGGTTTGTTTATGACAGACAATAGAATTGCATTGAATGACTTACACAAATTATTTAAGCTCAAATCTCACTTGAGGATTGAAGAGAAGACATGACTAGCCCAATATTTGTTGAAGATATGTTTCTGTTTCCGAGATAATCTGACGTAATTTCATTCTTTCATACTCGAAATGGGACGTCAAATTTGAGTGTGCGGACTCGTAGACATGATTTTTGCAAATATTGAAGCAACACCTAAACACCGAATCAGGCCGCAAAGGTTGTACTTTGAGATTTAAATTATCTATTTATGATATTTTAAGATTTTGTTCGATGAATACTGGGTTTAAAAAATTATATTTTAGGGTTTAAAATAAAAAATATATTTATTTTAAAATTAACTAGAGGGAAAACAAATAAAATAACCAAAAAAGTCTTTTTTTGATGTCATTATCTAACCGACCCATCTCCCGTCACTCGGATTCCTACTTCCTAGGCAGTGCTAATTCTAGAAAATATTACGAAATGAATAAATCAATGTTTTCACGCAAAAGGAGAGTCTGCTATTTGAAACAGCGGTACAGTTGCAGAGCAGGACAAGGAAGTAGAAATAAATGCATTTCACTATAGTTAGATATTAACAGATAAATCCATTTATAATGTTATATTTGTGTACATTAAATTTAAGGTAATTAGGCATGGAAAGTAATTAGATTTTATGATATTAATTAAACTTGTCTCTAATTTTTTTTTTTTTAAAGATAAATTGTCCACCTTAAATCTAGATAGATACTCCCGATTTTATTATTGAGACGAAAAAAAAAACATATTGTATCATCTAGAGATAATTTTTTTTTTGAATTATTTATTTTTTATTCTTACAAACGATATGAGATTGAGCGACTCTGCTGATATGAGCTGAACCTTTACAACAAATAAAATTTTGAGTCATCATTATTTTTACAGGATGGTCGAAACAGATTTTAATATTGTTCTTTTTTTGTTTGGTGCTAAAGAGAAGAACAATATTTTCCTTTTACCTATTTAGTAACTTTTTTTTTTTCTCTGTGCTACTAATATTAAAAAAATATTTTGGATGTTAAATTAGAATAAGCAATATAACTAAGGTAAGTTAAAGGACCCAACATGTGGACATTTTTGTTATTTGTATTAAACGTCACAAATTCATTGCTCTAATTCATAATTTTTCATCACGGGCTCTTTTGACGCCATCCGGGTATTATATTTTCAAAAATAGTTATAAAAAAAAATTAGATTTCTCAAGTAAGATACCATATTATAAAGTCACAAACAATCATTAAGGAATTATATTTCTTAAGTAAGATATCATATTAAGGCTTTAGTAAACACTTAATGTTTGGAAAGAACATTTTCCATGTTTCCATGTAATATGGGCCCCATTAGCCATGAATGGGAAAGGTGACATCCAGGAAAATGCCTAAAACTTGGCATTTAAATGGCAACTAAGCAAACTATATTAGATACACATAAAATATAAAGGATAATGTGCATAGTTCTTTTGTAATTAGAGACGATCTAATTCGTTATATGTCATTTCGTACCATACATTATATCATTATTTTGTGCATTAAATTTATTTATATAAAATTTGATTTTAGAATATCTTTTAAATTGAAAAATCAAACAATAATTGAATGCGTGTTGACTTAAAAAATCAAGTTGCATTGAGTACTTCTCTATAATAATATTCTCGTTTCTAAAAGGGGAAAAAAAGTGACAACTTTTTCTCCAATTAGATTAGAAGTAGTATTTTTTTTTTCAATAATTAAAAAAACAAAATAAAAAAAATGAAATTGTTACAAATTTAACCATTTCATTTAGCTTCATTTAAAAAAGGCTTTTTTTTGAAAAACATTTCTTATAGACATTAAAATAAATATAATATTAATATTATTGATAAATAATGATACATTTATTTCTTATTATACTTTTTTAAAAGACTCGATTACGTGTCAAACAATAATTATTACAATTAATTTAATAAATTATAAATAATTAATGACCTCAATCGTTATTTGACACGTCAGAGAATATTTTAAGAAAATAAATATAACATAATTCTTTAGTAATTTATCCTCTGAGAAGATGCTCCTTGGCCATTGATAAGTGATAGGTGGCTTTCATTGCGTGGATTGAAGATAATAATTTAAGTTAAAAACACCTTTGTATGTTTTAAAATTGTTCTTTGTGCGATTTTGTCTCCGGATCGAGCATCTACGTTGAAATGTAATTCAACTTGGGAAAGAAAATGGGGGTCATTTTTATCTCATAATTTGATAGTTCTTCCTAGAGCCATCTACCATGGAATTTTGTCACGTAAATCAAATTCGATTGCGCGACGAATATATAATCACTAGCGAAAATCAGCTACAAGTTTTTGACTACGTACTTTTTTGTGTTTGGTTTTACTACGTCATTAATAAATCTTGCTAACTTTTATCTTTCTTTATTTTATGTCAAAATAAATGCAATTTACTTTTATTAGAAAAATGTTTATTACTACTATTTATTTAATTATTATAGTTCTTAATTTTTTATTATTCCGTTAATTACCATGTCATTGACGACACGTCAGCTAGTAATTATATTTATTTAAAAGAAAACAAAGCGTCATTCACGTGACGAATGACTAAAGTCACGTTAGGCAATTATTTCTGATTGAAAAACGATGCAAGCAAAATACTAAACCTTAATTCTGATTCGTACGTGTTATCCACGCGTCAAAGGGCGAATGGATGTGCGCGTCAATTAAGCATACATTAATATAGGTCTCTGATCTGTCCAACCCCACTGACTTCGGTACTCTATGGGGGATCCTAGTGTGCTCTTCAAGGTTAATGGATCTTTCCTAATTTCTACCCACTCTCTCTCCACTACCCGGCCTCTGGTTCTCTGTTTCTTCAAACTATGGTAAAGGGTAGAAAGAGGAAGTGTAATTAGGGAGAGGGAGAGATGAAAGGGGAAGGAAAGATGGTGCTGAAGTCGAAAATGAAATGGGTTGGTCTGTTGGGGCTTGTTCTATCAGCTTTCTCAATCTTCATTCATTTTTTGCTGGCTAGATTTAGTGAAGGCGGCATTTCAGAGTACCAGTCCTCGATAACAATCTTCTCCTGGAGACCCATTTTTGAACATGCACACTTTACCCCAAATGTAATATGCCAAGCTCCCAACAAAGATCTCTCTCTTTTGCTTCTTTCTACATTTCTGAAGTTTAATGTTGTTAGAAATTCATGGTTCTCCTCTCTTTTGTCTCTGCTTTCATGCTGCTTTCTCATTTATTTTGCTTCAGTACAAGAGATTCTTGATCTTCTTACCGAATCGTTTCTTATCTAACGAAGAACAGTGGGAGGAGCCCCAGATGAAATCATTGATTAAAGCTTATTTTGTGTATGCTGTTGATCTCGATCTGTTTCTGAAATTATTGTTGCCTTTTGTGGTTCGTTACATTGTGCTGGAAATAAATTCGTGCACTGTCATGGTTTTGGTCTGTTATCAATTTTGTTTGGTCTGCATTAAATTACTCCCTCTTATAGATTTCCTTCAATTTGGTTGCACAGAGTCCATTATATAGAAGACTATGGGGGCCAGTTAGGCGGCTTGAGTCTTTACATCCTGATGCGAATCCAAGAGGTTACTATGCTGGTGAGGTCATTTGCAGCTTCTTAGTCAGTAGTTTACTACTAGTTCTGGGCTTTATTTGAGCTTTTTTTTTTTTCGTTTTTAAAGAATTCTGCGACATTTTGAACGTCATTTAATTGAATTTGTGAAGACTGATTCTACATGATCTGATTGAAACGTCCTCTGTTTGAAATGTAATTAGGCTTGTGAAGTTGAATAACTACTATCCCTTCTGTTTGTATCTTTTCGTCTGTGTAGTACTCAGCTTAGTATATTGAATAATTTAATTTCCCGATGGTTAATCCCGTTAGAGATAACCTTCAAGAGGAATCCACTGATATGAAAAGAAGCAATTTTTCGAAATGTTGACTTCATTCTCGTAATGGCTTCGTGTTTGGTATGCGAAAATGTGCTTACTTAACATTTGGATCTGGTGTTGATGCTGTTTGCAACGGCTATTCTCATTATCTAAAAGTAGTTTCATTCAAAATATTCATGTTTTCCTGAAACACAACACAGATCCCTCGTCACAAACAAATGGATTCATCTTTGTCAGAATACAAGGCGGATTCCACGAAATTAGGAACACGGTAAAAGTGTTCTCTATTTTTTTCGTCTATTTTGTCGAAGAACATTTAAAAGCGATTACTTAATCATCTTTTCCTTATAGATATGTGACGTGGTAGTTGTCTCCCGACTTCTCAATGCTACTTTAGTAGTTCCTGAGATCCAATCAACGACAAGCAGCAAAGGAATCAGGTTCCGGTCGCTCATTATTTTACTTTTCTAGCCATGGCATAATCTTGTAATTTGGCTGAATATAATCCATTTATTGTTTTTTGTTTTGTTTTGGGTAGCTCTGAGTTTAAGAGTTTTGCCTACCTCTACAATGAAGATCAGTTTGTTGCAACTCTAGCCAAAGACTTGAAGATTGTGAAAACGCTTCCTCGAAATCTTAAGGGAGCTCGAAGGAGGAAGGAGATTCCTATGTTTAGAGTCCCTTTCTCTGCATCTCCATATTTTTATCAGCACCAAGTTCTCCCTGTGCTAAGGAAGCACTCTGTGGTTGAACTTGTTGTATCCGATGGTGGATGCTTACAAGTAACTGCTCTGATTCCTAAGTTGATCATTCTAATATGATTTTTCGTATGTAAATATAATTGTGCTCTCTATTCTGGTCTTTAATTAGGCTGTTCTTCCTCCGCATCTCGAAGAGTATCAAAGGCTAAGATGTAGAGTCGCTTTCCATGCTCTTCAATTCCGGCAAGAAGTCCAGGATCTTGCCACTAGGATTCTTCATAGGTTATCTTATTATTATTATTTTCTATTCATTTTCGGCAATTGTTTATGAGCCTAAGTTTTGATGATCGAACTAGGTTACGGGCTCCTGGACGACCCTTTATAGCATATGATCCTGGAATGACTAGAGATGCTTTGGCGTATTATGGCTGCGCCGAACTTTTTCAGGTATCTACATTAGGCCTCTGAGTACTTGGCTGGTTAGTGTCTCTTGGTTCTTATTATTTGAATTAATCATTATTATGCGAGGATGTACATATGGAACTTATTCAGCACAAAAGATTATGGATGAGAAAGCGTAGTTTTTTCAAGGACAAATTCTCGGGGAATTCCGAGGGACAACGCCAAAATGGCTCTTGCCCATTAATGCCTGAAGAGGTTTGATTTGGAGTAAAATTTACACTGATTTAGTAATACTGAGTCTTTCAATTTGAATTTACTTAGACTTCCTAAATCTGTAGGTCGGTATTCTTCTCCGTGCTTATGGGTATCCATGGGACTCTGTCATATATCTCTCTGGAGGAGAAGTTTTTGGTGGCCAAAGAATATTGATTTCTCTTCACGCAATGTTTGAAAACATCGTGGATAGAACATCTCTCAGCACTCCATGGGAGCTTAGTAAGCTCTATGGTCGGGAGGTTAGCACGATGACCGATTATCAGAGGACACCAATAGTTGAGAAAGAGATGAAGCACGAGGTGTGGAAAACTGTTGGCCCACGTCCTCGACCGCTTCCACCACCTCCTGCCCGGCCCAAATATCCGCATAATGTAGAGGGTTGGTGGGGTTGGGTTGCCGAGAGTGATAATGAGCCCGAGAGTACGGTGATGGAGTTGAGGACCAATGCCCATAAATTACTATGGGAAGCAATTGATTATGTAATATGCGTCGAATCCGATGTTTTCATTTCTGGATTTGATCGCGACGGAAAGGGACATGCAAACTTGGCCAGTTTAGTAATGGGTCATCGGCTCTATCAATCAGCTGCATTGAAAACATTTCGGCCCAACAGGTATGTCTCGCTTGATCGACTTTTACATGGTTTTGGTACGAAAATAACCCCCATATGGATTTGTTGCAAGTTTTAGGGACGAAGACTCTAGTTTCCTTCTCAAAAAGCTTAATTTAGACATATCTTGGTTAATTTTGCTATTGTGCTTCTGTCCACGCAGAAAAGAACTGGCCAAACTCTTAGAAGAAACCCGAGATCATCTCTACCAGGCGAACCGTACCTGGGTAACATCGGCACGGAAACACTTGATAAAGTCATTAGTTGAGGGACTGGTCGAATCATCAAAATTATCAAAATCTTTGTCATTTCTCTCTCATCCGGTTCCTGAATGTTCTTGCTCGAGATATAATTCCTCCGACTTGTCATTTCGTGCTTTGAGTCCAACTCAACCAGGCACTCCGGCTGGGCTTGGGGTTGCACATAAATGTCCGTCTTGGATGGATAATGATACAGTGACGAGTTCAAGGGAGAAGGAAAGCGAAGAAGATGTTGATGAAGATGATTCCTCAGTGGGATTGTTTTTCGGGTCAAATGAAGCAGACCATGAAGGCGCTGGTGGAGAATTAAATAGCAAGGAAGAAACTCCATTGGAGGATCCCGAAGATCTCGAGGGTGCCGATAGATGAGAAGATTATTACTGCTTTTACATAGAATACTCGCCTCCGTTGCTAAGTGGCGCTGATTTGTGTATAATGTACAGAGTAAAAAAAAAGAGCTTTATTTATGTTATGAGGGAGAAAAATCCTTTCTTTGCATCTGATTCTGCAGAGGAGAGAAGCTTGAATCCGGTCACCTACATTTTTGCCGAAATCTACTGTACTATCTGACTTTGTAATGTTTAAGGTCATGAAGTCTGTCTGAACAGTTAATTTCCTTTACTTCTGAGTGAGAAATTTTTTGTTCTTGATACCTTTGATTACAGCGTAGTGTATCAGAATAACCCAACTGATTTTATTTTACTTTTTTTTAAATTGACTGACGGGTCATGTAATTATTAATGTGACAAATTTCATGAAATAATATAAAATAAGGCAAAAAATGGGATAACATTGACCGGACCATTTTTTCATCTATTTTTTGGGATTTTCTTAATCACTTGTATTTATTTTTTATTTTTATTTTTTTTCTTAGTCTAGATGTTCGAATTATGTCCCCTTGTTCTTATTTTGTTCCCAATCAAACTTTGCAAACAAAATCAAAGTTATCATGCAAAGAAATTTGATCCAAACTAAACTTGTGGTTAGTACTATAACAGTCAATTTGATATTCAACGTTTTACCTTTAAGTGATGAGAACTATAGGTATTGAGAATCAAAGACTCTTCAACAACACGTAACTAAGACTTATGAATGTCTTTGAATCAATGAAGATGGACTTAACCTTATATCAGACTTTGCCAAAAAAGTGAAATTTATAAAGCAAAAGAGCTTGACTATAACTGAACTTGTTGTTAAAATCAAAGTTATAAATTTAATCTTCTTGGTGTTAACTCGAAGTGATGAGGACCGTGATTATTGAGATACAAGACCCTTCAACGATGCGTTATTGAGACTTAGAAAATCCTTAGAATCAAGTATGAAAGACTTGATATCAACAAACTTTGCCAATGAAATCAAAGTTATAAACAAAGAAGTTCGACCTTAGTCGAACTTATGGTTAGAAGTAGAACAATATATTTGATCTTCAAATTTTTAAATTGAAGTGATGAGAATCACGAGTATTGAAAACTGGAGACCCTTCAATGAAACATGATTTAGACTTAGGAACGCGTTTGAATCAAGTATGACGGACTTAACCCTAATTGAACTTTGCCTACGGAACCAAAATTATCAAGAAAAAGAGCTTGACCTTACCGATCTTGTGGTTAAAACAAAAATTTTTTAGGTTTTAACTTGAAGTGATTGGATTAACGGGTATTGAGAACTCGAGATCCTTTAACGATGCGTAATTAAGACTTAGGAACACCTTTGAATCAAGTGTGAGGGACTTGAACTAGATTGAACTTTGCCGAAGGAAACTAAAATTGTCAAGCAAAAGAGATTGACCCTAACCGAACTTGTAGTTAGAACCGAAGCTATCAATTGATCTTCAAACATTTAACTGAAATGATGACCACAACTGTCGAGAACCAAAGACCCTTAAACGAAGTGTAAATAAGACTTAAGAATGCCTTTCAATCAAGTATGAAGGACTTGACCCCGATAAAATTTTGCTGACTAAACCAAAGTTATAAACAAAGAAGCTTGACCCTAGCCGAACTTGTGGTTAGAACTATCGCAATACATTTGATCTTCAAAGTTTTAAATTGAAGTGATGAGAACCACGTGTATTGAAAACCTGAAACCCTTCAATGAATTGTAATTAAGACTTAGGAATGCGTTTGAATCAAGTATGATGTATTTGACCATAATCAAACTTTACTGACGGAACCAAAGTTATTAAGAACAGGAGTTTGAACCTTAATGAACTCGTGATTTGAACAAAATCTATTCATTTGATTTTCTTGGTTTTAACTTGAAGTTATCAGATTAACGGGTATTGAGAACTTGAGACCCTTTAACAATGCGTAATTAAGACTCAGTAAAGCCCCTGAATAAAGTGTGAGCGACTTGAACCAGATTTAACTTTGTCGAAGGAACCAAAATTATTAAGCAAAAGAGATTGACCCTAACCGAACTTGTGGTTAGAACCAAAACTATCAATTGATCTTGAAAGATTTAACTGAAGTAATGAGAACCACGGCTGTCAAGAACCAAAGACCCTTAAAAAAGCGTAAATAAGACTTAGGAACGCCTTTGAATCAAGTATGAGGGACTTGACCCTAATAAAACTTTGCCGACGGAACTAAAGTTATAAACAAAATAGCTTGACCCTAGACAAATTTATGTTTAGAACTAGAGCAATATATTTGATCTTCAAAATTTTAAATTGAAGTGATGAGAATCACGAGTATTGAAAACCTAAGACCCTTCAATGAATTGTAATTAAGACTTATAAATACATTTGAATCAAGTACGACGAACTTGACCCTATCGAACTTGTTGTTAGAACAAAAACTATCAATTGATCTTCCCAGACTTAACTTGAAGTGTTGAAAACCACAAGTATCGAGAATCTGATACCTTTCAACGATGCATAATTAATACTTAGAAATGTCTTTTAATGAAGGTTGAAGGACTTAAGTTAAGTCAAAATTTGTCGATGAAACCAAAGTTATCAAGCAAATGAGTTTGACCCTAGCCAAATTTGTGGTTAGAACAAGAGTTATCAATTTTATCTTCTAATTTTTAACTTGAAGTGATGAGAACCATAGGTATTGAGAACTCGAGACCTTTCAACGTCGTGTAATTAAGAGTTAGAATGACTTTGAATAAATTATAAGAGATTCGACACCAATTGAACTTTGTTGAAAGGAACTAATGTTATCAGGCAAAGGAATTTGACCCTTACAAAACTTGTGGTTAGAATCAAAGATATATATTTAATATTTCAAGTTTTAACTTGAAGTGGTAAGAATAATGGGTATTGAGAACCCAAGACCAAGACCCTTCAACCAGGGGTGGGCACGAGCCAGTTCGGTCCGGTCCCGAGCTCGAACCGAAATCGGACCGTACTTTTGAGATTTTTTTTCATAAAGACCTGAACTGGTCCTGATAGGGACTAGAACCAAACAAAGACTAGACCACCTCCCATCCTTTTCAAATCGTCTACAAAGAAAGAGCAGATAGATATAGAGAAAGAGCTTTTAGAGAAGCTCAAGCACCTCCGTCCACAAAGACAGATTTTTCCTTGTAAATTGGATGCAGGAGAAAAATGGAAACAACGAATCCTGGGATGGAAAAAACAGATTTTTTTAACAACCAAAAGGGATGAAATATTAAGATCTAGAAGAATTAGAGAGTGAAAACAGTTAAAAAATCACTTGCTGAATAAAAAATTCTGATTCCGAAAATCTCAGAACTGAAAGACAACAAAAATCTAAAAATTGTAAGATTCAAAAAATCAGATTACGAAATATATAAATCAGACAACCAAAAAAATCAATTGCCGGTTCTAAAAACAGTGAGTAGCAAAATACACATACAGTGAGGAGAGAGGACGACAAACCAAAAATAGAGGCGAGGCGACCAGACGAGTTGTTGACAGAGGCTAACCGATGACAGAGCACGGAGACAAGACAGAGACGGAGCAGGGAGCAGGGGCTAGGGAGCACAGAGATGAAGACAGAGCACAATGGAGCTTTGCGTCTTGCGAATTGGAGGACTTGATCACCATGGAAGTCGAAAGCAGGACGCTGGTCGCTGGAGACAGGAGTCGGGAGTTTGATGGTCAATGCTCGAGAGTTTTTGAGTTGAAGTTTCAGTACTCTGAACTCTGAAGCTTCAGTATTTAGTTGCTACCATGAAATTGACTATGTATTTGGATTTATTATTTAGATAGTATTTTTAAGTTTTAAAGTACTTGAATTAATTTTAGATGTTGACTTTAGTTTCTTAGCTTTCATTTTAATGTTTGATAGTTGCATTTAATTTGTATGTTACATGGTTGAATTTTTTTTTATGTTGTATTTAGTTTTTTAGATTACATTTTAATGTTTAATAGTTGAATTTAAACTTTTAGTTTGTATATTATATATTTAGATTTATTTTGGATGTTGTATTTTTTTTTCATTATAATGTTTGATAGTTAGATTTAGACTTTTAGTTTGTATATTACATACTTGTATTTATTTTGGATGTTGTATTTATTTTGTTATATTTATCGTTTTTTAAAATTATTGTTTTTCATAAATTTTTAGTTAAAAAAAAACTTGGGCCGAACCGGGATCGACCCGGTCCTGCTGGGACCGGTTTTGATTTTGGGATTAAAATCTTGAAACCATTTAGGCCGTTTTCGGTCCGGGCTCGGGACCGGACCAAACCAAACTGACCCAACCCGTGCCCACCCCTAGGAGGCTCCAAATTCAGTCATATGATTAGCACTAAAAACAGCAAAGATACTTCAAACAATTCTAAACAAATGCTGCCAAAACAGAGAACTTATTCTTGTTTTAAAACCAATTATCATGCTGCTGAAAACTGAAGACAAACAGCTAAGGATAACATCCTAAACAACCTGGACAACAAACAGAAAAACATAAAGAAAACAGCTTTTAAACACCAGAAAAACAGCAAAGAAAACTAAATAGAAAATATCGCAATGCTCATCCAATTAATCTGAAATTTCAGCAGAGGTTAGTCATCAAGTTGAGTAACATGCTATAAAAATTTCAAGTCTAAATTCAATACGAGCAAGAAGTGGTGCAAGTTCGAAAATCAAACAACTAAAAATACAACTCCCTAAACAGAAAATTTTTACAACCTTGTCCAAACCTTACGAAATTATTACTGACATGCTCTTAAAATGTTATGCTCAAATTCAAAGTGCACAAAAAGTTATGCATACAAACGTAAACAAAAACTTAAAATTTCAAAAAATAAAATTTTTACAGTTCTCATCCAAATGATCTGAAATTTTAACACAAACTACCCAATGATAAAAGTAACATGTTGTAAAAATTTCAAGTTCAAATTCTAAGCAGTCCGAAAATTATGCATGAAAAACAGAAGCTAAACACACTAAAAATAACCTAAACATCTAAAAATGTCTAAACAAAAACTAGCACAATTCAAGTATAATGATTATGAAATTTTGACACAAGCTAGCCCATAGGGGTGCAAATCTTGGCTCTCCTAGCCGGTCAATCGGCGCCTTCGCTGCCCAAACACCGCCTATCAAAATTTTGAAGGACGATCGATCGGCTCTCTTGCTGTTCTCCTTCTTTTCTTCTTCAAAAATATTTTACTTATAAACATATCCAAAACATTTCAACCTTTCGAAACATAACACATCCCCTTAAAACTATACAGTTTCATTCAAAATTATCTATATCCATCATAAATATATTTTGGTAAAATATTTAAAACCATATATGTTTCCTACCAAAACATTAACCATGATAAAAACCCCTTTTACAAAACAATCTAACATCATGCATAACATCCTACCAAAGTTCTTGGCCCACGAGTCTTAATCGCTCTAACAACGACAATCGCTCACCTGGACGTACTTCATCAACCGTCTCCTTAATCATGATCATGCGTAAAACCCTCACTTATACTTCCGTTACTTACATCATCAAGGTTCATCTAATGAGCCGAACGCTGAACAAGTAATGTCAATAAAATGCATGCTCATGGATATGTATGCAGTTCATAAGTCATGTTGTTTTCTGTCTTTTCTTTCTCTAGCTTTGGTCATATGGGTTAGCTTATGCTAAACGAGCAGGTACACCTTACGGTCCCCTTTGTACGAGATGACCTAATTCACTCTAGGAGGGAAGCAGGCGCACCTTATGATCCCCTTTGTACGAGACGGCCGTACTTTTATTACCGCCCAAACATGACCACTTACGTATTTTACTTTAATTTCATTCTTTATCATTATTATATGAAAACATATGCATAAATTCTTTTTCTATACTTTCGTAAAACATGATGCATAAGTGCATAAACAATATACATCAACATATCCTTAATTTAATATAATCATAAACACCTCATAAACATATCCTCACGGCAATAACAATAAACAAACTAACCATAATAGCAAGCTAAATCTATAATATAATCTACCAATTTCTACTAATCCATAACTACATATTCGAACAGTTCTTATAAATTACCTAATCCAAATACATGCAACATTACTTACTTCGGGTCTTTAGCACAAGTATAGCAATTGATCACTTTTATTTGCAACTTGGAAACCTAAATCACATAATTCCACCATTAGCAATATAAAACCTCAAGCCAAATTTAAGCTATGTATCATAAGTTCTATAGCTATCCAATTTTAGAAATTCTAAATCCAAACGCTTTCAGGCATGATAGCTTAAACACCCCAAACTTGATAACTTCTAATCTAGTGAAACTGATACAAAAAAGATAAAGAGCATGTATATTCCAAGAACATTCAATTCAAAATGACCTTAAGCATTAAGAAATCAAATTATAGAATTTCACCTTTAAACCTTAGAATATAACCTCAAAACTTCATATTAAGCATCCAAAAACAATGAAGCCTTAATATACTTCTAACCAATTAATTTTATATCAATTACAACCCATTTAAAGAAAAAACCAAATCTTACCTTTAAAGTTTCAAACTCAACAAGAGAGGAGAAGAAGGCGTGAGTTTTCTCTTCAAAACTAGAATATGAGGGAAGGGAGAAAACTAGGGGTTCGGTGAGGAAGAAACCATGAGGGAGAGGGAGTGAGCTGCATGAGAGGGAGGGAGAACGTGAGGGGTGCTTTCTCATAGATGGAGAAGAAGAGAGAGAGAGAGAGAGAGAGGTTGGTTGGTGAAAATGAGGATTGCTTTTTGAAGAAGTTTGGATTCCAAACCTACCTTAAATCCCCTTTAATTTATCTTCAAATCCAATTTAATTAAACCATAATTGTATACATAAAATCTCCCTTTAGTTATCCTTTCCTTAATTTTCCCCAATTCCATCCTTAATTCAATTCCAATAGATGGCATCCCACTATTCCCTTCTAATAATTCATTAAATTAAGCATAATTTATCTTGTGTTTAAAATAATATGTACGGTAAATTTTTTCGGGTGTTGCATTCTACACTCTTTATTTAAATTTTGTCTTCAGAATTTGTCTATCAATAAATCTTGAATCACCAAAATACTCTCTTCATCATATTTCTCACCAATTATTTCATTCAAAATCTTCATTTCTACTTTTCTCTCCTCTATTCCTCTTATTTCCAGTTTACCATTTTTTTTTCACATACTTACTCTTGTTACATTTCTCACTTTTCCTATATTCTGGCCTTCCTTTCTAGATCCTACTATTCTTTTCCTATCATCAAAACTTCTCTATCATTTTCCGCATTATCTATATTTCTTTTCTTATTTATTTTCTTTATTTATAACTCTTCCTCATTTTCTCCTCAACCTTATGATTTCTTTACTCACATATATATATCCTTAGTAACTTCCACACTTTATCAATAAAAATTAAAATTTACCTAGCGTGGGCAGCAAGCTATTCGTTGGCTATTCAAATGAAATTTTCATACTTAATGTTTTTCAGACCTAATATAATATATTTTCAAAATATCCTCAAAATTTTCATAACTCCTATTTAGAGTATGTCACTACTTTTCTCGAATTATGCTCATTTATTACTAAATACGTAAACTTAATTTCATCGATTCGATGGTGTCTACGTATGTCCTCAAACTTAAAATTTTCTCAAATGAAATCCAACTTCCATATTCTTTAAATCAATGATTATCTAAACAAATCTATATCTAAACAACTCAATTTTTCTTTTACATGTAATAGTCTAACAATTTTAGGAATTCATCAACTGAAATTCGATTTCTATTTATTCCTAACTTATATCTCTTATGTTATAATCTTCTAATAGAAAACTAGAAATTTAATATTCGTATTTTCTCATAAAACTATGTATTTTACCAATTAGAATTGTACCTGCTTCCACCGTAGGTTTTCCAATGCTATTTCTATCAAGTTCGACAAGAGTAAAAATCCTCGAGATAACTTTTCTTTGATCCTTATTCAATGTTGGGCAATGCCAGGCTATATCACCAACTTCATTACATTTGCAACACTGGTTCTAACTAGCTTTATGTTCACCAGGATGGTGCTTGTTACACTTCGGGCACTAAGGAAATTGGTGAGGTCGTTGCATATGTTTTTCCTTTCCTTTGTCAATCTTCCCATCATTCGGCTTCTTAACTACTTTGGTTTGTTGCCATTTAGTATTTCGTGGTTGATGTTCAATCTCCTTGAAAAACTTTCTGGTAGATTCCCTTTGTTGGTATAACTTAAGCTCTGCCTCTTCCACTTCCAGAGCCTTGGCCAAAATTTTCGAATAGGGAACGTTCAGAGTTCCTGATATCTTAACACCTCTATAAACCTCAACCTTCAAACCTTATACAAACTGATGTACCTTGTTCTCGTTGCTACTCACCAAGTGAACCAGAAATCTAGACAACAATTCAAATAAATTCGGACGCTAAACCGGTTTGACGTAACTGCACAAATTCTACCATCTTATCTGTTCGGACCGCATGGCTAAAATACTTATAATAGAATACCTCCTTAAATTATTCCCAAGTCATCTCTCTTACGTTTGTCTTGGTCTAAATGATATCCCACTAAAATCTTGCATCTTTTACTAAATGAAAAACGACACAGAAGATCTTCTCTCCTTCCTCCACTCTTGCATAATCGAACATTCTTCAACATAGATCGAATATGACGATTGTCCATCAATCGTGGGAGGGCATAGTCTTTAGAACCTCTCACCACTAGGATCGTGATGAGTACTCGAGTCGGAGTTCCCTTGTTCCTCCCTGTTCATGAAATGCTCTAACTGTTGGAACTGACGATCCACTAAGTCTAACAATCGCCTAATGGCATCGTCCCTTTCGTCAACTTCTCTTCATTGTTCCCTCACCATAATGCTAATCCTAAACAATTTACAAACACAATAAATCTTTGACAAGAAAACTTTGTAAATTTATTTACAGTTGATGAAACATCTCCATACGACTTATGTTGTTAGGCAGTATACAGAATCAATTTTAAAACGTAGGTGCTCTGATACCATAATGTAACAACCCCTCCTGGTGCCACTTCCTAATTCATCCATAGAATTTCATCTCAACAGATCATTTGTCACGACTTTTTCTCCTCGTTTTTCAACCTACAAACCATACCTCCAAATCGACCCTTTCATCCAAAAATCATAAAACCACTTCCTAATTCATCCATAAAATTTCATCTCAACAGATCATTTGTCACGACCCAAAAACCCTATGGTCTTCGAATCTCGAACACTACCTAAGTTCAAAAGCTCGTTTGAAAACATTTATAAATCCTTTAAAAATTTGCAGCGGAATCATTCGTGTTTCATTGGAAAATCATTTGATAAAATCGTCGTTAAAACCCAAAAACATAAAAAGGTAATAGTTTTTTTTTTAAACAAACTGTGCTGGCCGATCGGTTGGCGCAAAAAGCTGATTGGTCGGCCATGCCCCTGTTTGGTTTTCTTTTCCTCCTTCAAACCAAAAACACCAAACTTTAAAACATCAACGGTCCCAAATCAAACATCCTTTTATCAACTCAATCTTTCAAAACCAAACTCCCAAAACACCATACATATTCAAAAGCAAAAACTGTACATAATCTTTAAAACACTCTACATTGTTGAAAATCATCCAAGTCTTCCTACATTTCAAAATACAATTTAACTAAACACTTAAATCTGATTCAAACAACGTTTTTCAAACCATCTTTCAAAAACACCATGTTTTCATTCAAAATCAAAACATTAACATCTATCAATCTAAACATTCACCCGGAGAGGATGACATGCCTAGGAGGCCAATAACGCATTCACAAACAAAGGTCCTTACTTTATTTAATACCCTTACTAATGGATTTGTTTCTTTTGTAGGTGATGATCCGGTTGGAGATTGTACGTGGGAACCTAGCTTGACGGACATGGATTAACCTTTTCACCTTTTGTCTTGGAGCCACCTCTTGGAGAGCTCGGATTGCGTGGAAGAAATCATTAGAGCACCAGCTAGATTAGCAGAAGCCGGAATTTGTCTTCTGGGGGACAAATCCATGTAACTTAGCCTTTTTTTCTTCTTATTTGGCAAACTCAAGGTCATAAGTTATGTTTTAGTTACATTACTTAGACTTAGTCACGTATGGTGGCTCGATTGGGGTTGACCACTCATGAACCTCACTTTGGGGGATCATTACTTAACCCATTCACTTGGTCCACTACTTGGTTTCTTTGGGTGGTATCACTTGGAGGATCATATGGAGCACTTGGATGCATCATATGGAAACTTGGAAGGCCCATTGTACCATGCAAATTTTTTAGCATCACACTTTCACTTCAGCCCAAAGGAAACCCATAACTTGAAGCTTCATTCATGCAAGGCCAAGTAGAGAAGGCCCAAGGAAAGTCAACTTGACAAAATGCCCTTCCTTGGATCATATTGGGTTCGACCCTCATGGATTGGTGCCACATGGAATCATCTAATCCTTCCATCCTTTTCTTCATCCAAGGCCCATACCCATTTACTTTTTGGAAATCATAAATCAACCTAGGTCTATAAAAAGCATCTCCTATGCAATGGCTGCAACCCTTTTCTTTTTTTTTTTTTTTGCCAAAATTTGAAATAGAATTACATTTCCTTTTGAGCATTGCTCTTTGGAGTCCACAGTTTGTGCCAAAACCGTGAAGGAGTGAGATCTCCATTGATAACCGAGCTTCAAGGTGCTTCTTTATCTCTCATCCTTCTCCTTTCTCTCTCCTTGAAGAGCTTGTGGGTTGAAGAAGACAAACTTTCTCCAAGGTGATTGGTGTTTCCCTTGGGAACACCTTTGCCTCAAGCATAACATTGGTTAACTTTGAGGGCCTCTAAAGGGCTACCCTTCACCATGATTTTCACCCTTCTACACTTCATCTTTTCCATCTTCTTTGCCACGATTCTCTCGCTCTCACATTCATTTACATTTCCTCTTTTTACTTTATTCCATTTCGTGCATATTTTCATTCTCATTTCATCCATTTTTTGGCCAATAGCACACTTGAAAACTCTTTGATTTAGTGGGTTTTTGAACCACTTTTTTGAGGTTGTGGTTCCATTAACTTCCTTCGTCAATGATGAGAGAGCCCACCTTGTCCTTGATCAAACACCGGCTATGGAAAATATTCTCCAATTGACAATCTTCATCATTGACCTTGGATAAGAGGACTATATGGATAACCATCAAGAGTGGCCCTCTTGTGCATGAAAAACCTCCTCTTGACTTTCAAGTTTCCCAATAGATCTTCCTCTTGCTCATCCGTGCTCACTACTTCTCCGATACTCTCTTTAAGAACCATCACTCTTCTATTTTGACATTAGGAGGCAATGTGTCCCAATCCAAGACATTTAAAGCATTTGACTTCCCTTGCTCTCGGTCGATTTGCATCTTCCACTTTGCTTTTGTCTTCTACCCTTTTTGGGGCCAGCTCTTGGTAAATGGCTTCTTGTCATCCACCTTAAGAGGTGGTTTGGTAGAGTTCTTACTTTTAGGAGGAAACTGATTGTCATTCGCCTTGCCTTTCCTCTTGACTTGCCTTTCAACTTTCAAAGTAAGTTATATCACTGCATCCATGGTATCCACGATTTGTAATTCCACAATATCACTAATTTCCCTATGCAATCCCTTCAAGAACCCGTGCTTCTCATCACTTATAGTAAAAACCTTCAAGATCTAATATATAAGTTCGCTTTTTAAAAACAAGTTCAGTAAAGGTCAAGCTCATTTGCTTGATAACTTTGATTTCGTGGATAAAATTCCATTAGGCTCCAGTTCCTTATATTTAATTCAAACACATTCTTAAGTCTTAAGTATGCGTCATTGAAGGGACTCGGGTTCTCAATACATGTGGTTCTTATCACTTTAAGTTAAAACTTGAAAGACCATATTGATAGCTGTGGTTTAACCACAGATTTAGTAAGTGTCAAGCTCTTTTGCTTGATACTTTTGGTTATGTCGGCATAATTTGATTATTGTCAAGTTCTTCATACTTCATTCAAATGAATTCTTAAGTCTTGATTACACGTCGTTAAAGGGTCATAGGCTATCAATACATGTGGGTCTAATAACTTCAAGTTAAAAACATGAAGATAAAATGGATAACTTTGGTTATAACCACAAGTTCGATAAAGGTCAAGATCTTTTGCTTGATAAGTTTGGTTTCATCAGAATGTTTGATTGGGGTAAAGTTCTTCATATTTCATTCAAACGCATTCCTAAGTTTTAATTACGCGATGTAGAAGGGTCTTTGGGTTTTCAATATCGTTTGTTCTCATCACTTTAAGTTAAAACCTAGAAGATCAAATTGATTGATTTGGTTCTGACCACAAGTTCGGTAAGAGTCAAGCTCATTTGCTTAATAATTTTGGTTTTTTCGACAAAGTTTTATTAGGAACCATTTCTTTATTCTGCATTTAAACACGTTCCTAAGTCATAATTACGCTTCATTTAAAGGTCTCGGGTTCTCAATGACCGTGATTCTCGTCACTTCACGTAAAAACCTTGTAGATCAAATAGATAAATTTATTTATAACCACAAGTTCGATAAGGGTCAAGCTTCTTTGGTTGATATATTTGGTTTCATCAGCAAAGTTCGATTGGGGTGAAGTTTCTCATACTTCATTCAAACATGTTCCTTAGTCTTAATTATGTGATGTTGAAGGGTCTCGCATTCTCAATACCTGTGGTTTTCATCAATTTAAGTTAAAACCTAGAATATCAAATGAATATCTTTGGTTATAACCACAAGTTCGTTTAGTGTCTAATAGTTCTACTCTCTAAACTTATTTGCTGACGTAGCAAATAACGATTTGTGCAATTAATATAATAAATTATAAATAGTTAATTTATTACATTAATTACATCAATACTTATTTAATACGTCAGTAAGCATGTTTAAATAATAAACTTAGTACTACTCAAAGCATAAACTGATAAACCTTAACTTTAATTGCTATGAAGAAAACCCACTGGATTCTCTTTCGGGTAGGCCCTGAAAGGAGAAGGAAGGCTGGAATGCCAACAGGCGTCTATTATTGAATTCACCCGACCCGATAGTACCTTTTTTTGGAACGTCCAGTGCCAAAGTCACTGAATGGGTAAGTCGCCA
>CM039530.1:1825241-1908460 GCA_022433055.1 Begonia peltatifolia
ATGATACCAAAGATCTGTATTTATTTATAAACTCTCCCGGCGGGTGGGTAATACCCGGAGTAGCTATTTATGATACTATGCAATTTGTGCGACCTGATGTACAGACAATATGCATGGGATTAGGCGCCTCAATGGGATCTTTTATTCTAGTCGGTGGAGAAATTACGAAACGTCTAGCATTCCCTCACGCTTGGCGCCATTGCTTTTTGTAGTTAAATTTGAGACAAAAAATAAAACAAAACTATGCGCACCCCAGCAAAGTTTGGGTAGAGCCGGATCTAAATGTTGGCTAGGTAAACGTCCTGTAGTAAGAGGAGTAGTTATGAACCCTGTAGACCATCTCCATGGGGGTGGTAAAAGGAGGGCCCCAATTGGTAGAAAAAAACCCGTAACCTCTTGGGGTTATCCTGCACTTGGAAGAAGAAGTAGAAAAAAGAATAAATATAGTGATAATTTGATTCTTCGTCGCCGTAGTAAATAAGAGAGAAAATAGAATTTGTTTCTTCGTCTTTACAAACAAAAAAGAAAAAAAAATAAGAGTGAAATTCTTATTTATTTTATCTTATCACTTTTTTTTTTCTTTTTTGTTATTTATGGGCGAACGACGGGAATTGAACCCGCGCATGGTGGATTCACAATCCACTGCCTTGATCCACTTGGCTACATCTGCCCCTATACTATGTATAAATTAAAAAAAAAAAAACAAACAAACAAATTGCAAAGATTCAAATTTCTAACGTTCATTTGTTTTTATCTTTCTTCTAAGATAAAAGAAGAAGCAAATAAATGGATATTGGTGTTCATGGTTCGGTTTTGTGACAGAAACGAAATAAACTCGTAGAGATAGGTTCTAGTAAACCAGATTTTTCGAGGTGTAAGAATCGAACTAAAATCGAAACTAAGATCCTGGTTTGGTTTTTGTTCGATTTTGATTCCATTGCTAGTACAAAAATAAGATCAAGATAGAAAATGAGATTAGAGGAAACTCTTATAGAAATTTTAGAAATAAATTTAATATTTTTAAAATTATGATAAATTAAATAATTAGATTCTCAAATCTCCTCATTAGATATAATTTAAATTTAATTATCATGATCTCCAATTAATCCTAATTTAATTCCTTACTAGTAATAATAAAATTAAAAATGAATCATGATTAACTATATTAAATACTAACAAAATAGAATCTGAAAATTTAATCAAAATTTTAAATTTATTCCCACAAAACAATTGATTATCTTCCAAGTCTAATGATAATTTGATTTGGTTCGGTTACTTTCGGTTGGGTTTATATCGAATTGAAATCGAACCGAATTTTATCGGTTCTTAAATTTGAGAACAAAATGTCAAGTTGGATGGACTTTGAAAATCAATCAAAACCAAACCAAATTGAGATGTTCGGTTCATTTGTTGGTTTAGGATCGGTTTTGAACATACTTAATTATCGACGATCATTTTTCATCTATCGAGCATGGAGTAAAGTAACAGTTAGGTCTGGTTGAACCAAGTTTGGGCTAGATTTTGTACTCTAGTTTTCAAGCTTACCCGTCTAGCTATTATAATATAAATATTATAAAACGATAGATTAGATAAATGTGAGTAAACGTAATAGTTAAATACTTAATCGATTATTTTCTATTGTATTTAACTGCCAAATGTCTCCTCAAAAAGAACAACTCGCAGTTTTTGAACTTTTTGTTTCCAGTTTTCCAACAAACGTTAATTATTTTGCAATTACAATTAATGTTTCCTAGCTAGCCCGCCAGAATCAACTAACACAATTTCCTTAAAAAGAAAAACAAGAAGACTGTAAGGAAACATTATAATTCCATGTACGTGACAGATAAATAGCATGATATAAAAGGGAAACAATACAAAAATTAAACGAATAAATCATGATATTCCTTAAACAAATCGAATGTCTATTAATTTAGTTATTTTGCATAATATAAACACTGTCAGCATACAATTAATTTCTTCAAATTAGATTTGACATGATCGTGGTAAGTAAGGAAACATTTTATGATTATTACATGTACGTGACAAATAAATAGATGAAATCACGTGATAGAAAAGGAAAAAATAAGAAAATTAAACCAATAAATCATAAGATTTCTTAAATAAATCGAATCTCCATTAATTCAGAAAATGATTTTGCATAATATAAACACTGTCGACAGACATTTCATCTCTTCGAATTAGATTCGAAAGACAAGAATCCTAGAATTGGTATCATCATGTGGAGAAAGGAGAGGCTGTTGATTACAGTAATCACTCTGTGCTTCGTCTGTCTTCGTCTGTCTGCCCAGATAAATGGAGACTCATTCGAGTGTGTGAAGGCTTATCAGCAGCCAGCTTTTCAACATCCCTTGTTGAGAGATCAGCCGATTCAGGTATATATTCGACTTTTTATTTCAATAAATTACCATTTTCCAGATCTTTTAATTAAATTGTTTAAATTAAAAAAACTTAATTATATTGTTTTTTTTTTTTTTTTTTTGGCAGTGGCAACCAACTGTTCTTCCTAGGCAAGAGAAAGTTAGAGGTTCATTGGATGGAGTTAGACCTAAAAGCTTAGTCTCAACAAATTCAATTTGTCCTCCATACAGTATTCCAATCCGTAGATCTACCCGACGACCTGAAGCTGTCACTCCCAACAATGTCCAAAATTCTATTTATAGAGTAAGTTTCATACAATATTTAATTATTATTTAGAAAATATAATGCGAATGAAAATCTAAATGTGTGTCCTTCTTATAGTTTTCACGTCTCGAAATGGTGTATTCCGTAGAAGATAAATTTCGCGGAGGGCACGCTTATATTAGCGTAGACAATCCAAAATGCGAAAGTGGTCAAGCCAGCGGTGCTAGTATTTGGCTTGAATCCGATACCTCGAATCAGAAAACCGCAATCAAAGCGGGATGGATAGTATGCATTTCCAATAATTTGTTTGTTAAGTTTAGTTGTTTTAAAATTTGATCAAATATTTTCTATTTTCAGGTAGATCCGGATTTGTATGGTGATTCTTTACCGCATCTATCGATTTCTTGGACTGTGAGTTATTATTTATCTTGCAGCATACGAATACATGATTTGCGAACATCTATATATATATATATATATATAAAGATTCGCAAAACTCATAGATATATTAACTAACTAGATAAGAAATTGCAGGGAGATGGTTACCGCACGACAGGATGTGTTGATCTGCTGTGTCCGGGTTTTGTTCAAGTTGACAATGATATATTGCTTGGATCGAGCTTTAACGGGATATCTGTTCTTGGTGGAGACCAATATGAAGAATTCTTTTATATTTTTCAGGTGAAATTAAATAAATTGGTTAGATAGCTTAAATTAATCTTTTATTTATTGTAGTTCTTATATTAATTGTCTATTTTTAATAATGTTTGCAGGATAAAGCAACACTAAATTGGTGGTTGGTTTGCTCTCAAGCAGGTTACCAACAGTACGTTGGTTACTGGCCAAAAGAGATTGTTCCTGGTTTAAATGGAGGTGCAACAGCATTATATTTTGGCGGATCTACAATGGCGCATATTGGCCAACCTTTTCCTCCAATGGGGTTGGGTCAGTTTCCAACCGGTGACCGTAAATACTCCATCTTTTTCAGACAGATTCATTACGTAAACATATCGAACTATCTCATAACACCATATCCCTATGGCACCAAATTCGACTCAGCCAATCCTGATTGTTATCTAACGAGATATGATGACGATGGAGGTCCCTACATGGGACATTCAATTTACCTAGGAGGACCCGGCGGATCGTGCTAAAATTTATGTTCTTACTTTTATCGAATTTTATGAATAAGTTAATGGACTTGTGCTTTAACGATGGATAAATAAAGAGGTTTTATGTCTACGCTTAAGACAAATAATATAAAGTTGTCTACTTTTGTGAGTTTTATCTCAAATTTTAATTTCTTAGTTGGAAATAAAACAATAATTAATAATTGCACAATGTTTCTTATATTATATCCACACGTTGATAGTCATTAATTAAGATAAATTAGTTTTAGAGATTGAATAAAACTCTGGCGGCCATTACTGAAGTTTCCTTCAATTTCCAAGGTCTATGGGGAGGAGGACGAACCTTAAGCTATGGTTTATGTACTAGAAAAGGAAACCTTGAGTTTGAGTATTTGCAGATGTTGTGGCGATCAAGCCTGACAGAAGACTACATATTCATACTTGTTCTTGTTGGGTTCTAGTTCATATGTGGACTCAAATCGATAATAGGTCATGCTTTTGCTGGACCCGTAGTCAATATCGGGGTTTCATAATTTTTCTTATTTATTGATGTTTGAGTCGCAAAATTTAGTTGTACTGATTTTCAATAGTGATTTCTCTCATCTACCCGTAGTTTTTTTTCTTTTAGGGTTTTCACATAAATTTCGATATCCATCATTATCTTATTTTCTATTTTGGTTTCTCATTTGGTTTTTCAATAATTGGAATCAAAGCGACGTTCGAAAATCAAGTTTCGATTTGTCGGAAGTATATCGAACGGTTGAAAGGTTTTTATTTTGTGGAAAAGGAAATTAGAAAAAAAAAAAGATAATTTGTTTCTCCTTGTTCTGTGCATCATCTCTTCTGCACGTAAAAGAAAACTGCCATCAGAGAGAAGAAAGTCCTCTCACCGCTGACTCTCGTCGCCGCCTCTCGTGCTGTTTATGAGGAAGGAAACTAAGCTGATCATCCGATAGCCCCCCGCCGCCAATTTCGCACAAATTTGTGCAAAAACGTATTGCCAGTCTGTTCTGTTTCTCAACCACCAGTTAAGCTCTGATCATCAGGTTCTCCAGCGTCCTTCCAAGTACACTGTCAAGAGAAGAAGATTGGAGACTGTGTAGTCTCTGACCAATCATTCAGTAGCTTATTTTCTGGAGTGTCGATCTGCTGCAGAACTATTTTTTGGATGAACACTGAACAAATTCAAGTTTGAAATTTTTTGTTTTGGTTTGTAGAACAAATTTATGCTTTATCTAGTCCAATTCAGAGTATTTGTTAAATTTTTTATATTCTAAAATTATTTAGGAGAATTGATTATTGGAGCTGAGATATTTTTTAGTGGAATTTTGGTGATTAAATTTGCAATTTCGGAATTGAAATTCTGAAATTATTTGGAAAATTTATTCTATATCATAGAAGTAACCCGAGTCGGATGGTCACGTTAAACGGCTCCAACTATCATGTGTAGGCAGGGAAGATGGAGGATCTTCTCTATGTGAAATACTATTATTTACATGTATTTACGAGTGCAAAGCCAGCAGCTAAATCAAACGTCAAATGAAAATTGTGTCATCGTCAAATGTGCGATTACATTCGGAGTAGGTAGATGATAATGTCATCAACCATGTTAATGAGGAAAAAAATGCTCAAAACTTGTGGAAAACACTTGAGGAGTTATACGCTCAAAAAACCGACAACACAAGTTGTATTTGATCAAGCAGCTTCTAAGGTTGAAGTACCATAATGGAAAAGCTATGACTGATCACTTGAATACATTTCAATGAATTATCAATCAGTTGGCTAGAATGAAAATCAAGTTTGATGAACAAGTTTAAGGGTTGAAGCTTCTTGGAACTTTACCGGACTCTTGGGAGACATTCAGAATGTCGTTGTCTAACTCCGCCCCAGATGGTGTTTTGGTTATGGATGTAGTCAAGAGTAGTGTTCTGAACGAGGAGAAAATCAACAGGTTCTTCTTCACAGTCAAGTGTCCTAGTCACTGAAAACAGGGGGAGGAGTCAAAGTAAAGATTCGGACAATAGAAACCAAAGTCAAAGAAAGTCGGAAAAACACACCAATTTTGAGTGTCATCTGATACACCCCCACCCCGGAGGCCGGTGACACGATCCCAAGGTAATTCATTTAACCTTGTTAATCTTTATACTAATGACTATTCTAATTTTGTAGGTGGAGGTCCAACGAATTGCTCGGAATGGAATGCTTATGAAGAGATGTTCAAAGACTTAGCATGGGAGCCCGAAGCCCACGACACGGACCAGCCCAAGCACTTACTCATTTGAGAGACCCAAGGAGAAGCACTTAAAAATCAAAGGGGAATTTGTCTTCCCGGTGATCCTTGATGTAACTCTCTATTTTATTGTTTTAATTTTTGGCAAAACATTAGCTTTGTACTTTGGCAAACTTTGCTAGTTTTTACCGTTTAAGCATGCATTAATTGGTGAGATTAGGGCTAGATTGAATGGTTAAGATAGATGGTGTTAAGGATGGAAGTCATTAAGTCCACAGAAGCATCACGCAAGCCCAAACCAATGAAGGGAAAGGAAGCGCGCCACTTGAAGATTAAAAGTGCGATCCATTTGAAGAGAAGGCCGAGCCCATAAGATGGATAGTGCACCTTTCAGCTTTTAAATTTTGAAATGATACAACTTATGTCTCCCATAGATGGCAAAAGATAGCTTGCCTTGTGCGTAGCACATCTACATGGTCCAAGGAGAGGGAGATCGTCCAACTGGCGGCCAAGATCAAATCAAAGATTTCTATACCAAATTTGTAAAAGGCCGAAGCCCAAAACAGCCTAGGTTTACATAGCATCGTTATTGGTGTTTGTAATCAGTTTTTTGGAAATCAATAAACAGCGGTCAGTTCTCTCTCAAGATTCCAGAGCCGAGGCTCAAGGTAAGTCCTTAATTGTTTATCAATCGAGTGGAGTGTGTCTCCAATTGTCTTCCTAGCCGTGGTTACTAGGAAGCTCTTATCACCACCTCTTCTCATCCTTTCTAAAACCTTAGAAAAAGAAGGAAAGGTGGCCAAAACCAGATCCTACACTGTTGTAATTCTTCTTGAAGATTACATTCTCCGATTGGTGCCATAGTTACCATTTCGGGCCGGTTCAGGAATTGATTACATATTTCTTCTTTCATTTTAATTTTCACAAATATTGAAGGTCTTTGTTTACCACTCTTGAATTCTTCTTCATAAATCGTTGCATTTTACATTCATTTACTATTTCTTAATATTCGTTGAACCGAGGAAATCGGTTTGTGTTTTTATCGTATAACCTTGGATTTTGCAGATCCAAAGGTTATCATCATCACTGTAGAAAAAAGGGACACATCAAGAGCCAAAATAGAAGACTACATATTCATACTTGTTCTTGTTGGGATCTAGGCCACATGTGTGGATTCAGATCCATAATAGGTCATGCTCGTGCTGGACCCGTAGTCAATATTAGAGTTTCATAATTTTTCTTATTTATTAATGTTTGAGTCGTAAAATTTAGTTGTACCAATTTTTATTAGTGATTTCTTTTCTCTACCCGTAGTTTTTTTTTCCTTTTAGGGTTTTCACATAAATTTCGGTGTCCATTATTATCTCATTTTCTTTTTTGGTTTTTTGTTCGGTTTTTCAACAATTGTAATCAAAGCGACGTTGAAGGTTTCGAAAATCAAGTTTCAATTTGTCAGAGCTATATCGAACGGTTGAAAGTTTTTTATTTTGTGGAAAAGGAAATTAGAAAAAACAAAGAGATTTTGTTTCTCTTTGTTTTATGCGTCATCTCTTCTTCATGAAGAAGAAAACTGCAATCGGAGAGAAGAAAGTCCTCTCGCCGCTGACTCTCGTCGCCACCCCTCGCGCCATTTCTAAGGAAGGAAACAAAGTGGCTCATACGATAGCCCCCCACTGCTGATTTTGCACTAATTTGTGCAAAAACCTACCGCCAGTCTGTTGTGTTTCTCAACCACCAGTCAAGCTCCGATCTCAGGTTCTCCAGCGTCCTTCCAAGTATATCGTCAAGAGAAGAAGATTGGGGACTGTGTAGTCTCTAACCTGCCATTCAGTAGCCTATTTTCTGGAGTTTCGATCTGCTACGAAACTATTTTTTGGATGAATATTGAACAAATTCAAGTTTGGAATTTTTTGTTCTGGTTTGCACAACTTTCTTTTTTTTTTCTTACCTTTTCTTCTTCTTCATTCCTTTCATCTTTCCTTCATTTCTTTTGATTAGTAAATCAACGCCAACTTCATGCATTTTAACTACAATGGTTGACTTCTTTTTCAACCCTCTAATTTCTCTTCCTTTTCTTTCTTAAGCGCATTCAATGCACTTCATCCTATTTTCATATTTTTATATCACTAAAAGATAAATTAAATTGAGCAAGTTATGCTAATTAAATTTTCGGGTATTACAAACGTCAAAGACATGTACCTTCTCAACTTTTACCTTTTTATCCCTAAATGATATCTTTCACAACCAACATATGATAAATTAAATTATAGAATCCTATGCTCACATATTTTTTTTTAACATACGATAAAATTTTCGGGTGTTACAATAACAGTCGATGAAGCAATAATAAGTATGCCTGGATAGCCTATCAAGCATTTGGTTGATGAATGGTAGAGGAAAAGGATTCTTTTACATAGCTTTGTTCAATTTTTGATAGTCCATACAAATCCTCCACCCAGTGACAAATCAAGATGGTATGAGCTCATTGTTGTCATTTTTAATTACCGTCATTCCACTATTCTTTGGAACACATTACACTGGGCTTACCCATGAGCTATCAGAGATTGGATAAATAACTCCGGCATCTAACCACTTGAAAATTTCTTTCCGGACTACTTCTTTCATTGCCAGATTCAAACATAGTTAGTGCTCAACTGATGGTTGATGATCTTCCTCCATTAAAATTCAATTAACACAAAATGATGAACTAATACCTTTTATGTCTGATAGGGTCCACCCAATAGCAACTTTGTAAATACAAAGTACACGTAACAATTTTTCTTCTTTCGTTGTAGATAATTCAACCGAAATAATAACGGTAAGAGTAGCACTTTCACTAGTGAATGCATAACAAAGGTGCAAAGGTAGAGGCTTAAACTCAAGAACGGCAGGGCTCTCAATCGATGGTAGAACCATAAAGGCGATTCCCCCAAACTTTCAAAATACTTCATCTGATTTGCCTCAAATGAATTCATCCACAAAGCATACTCTTTCGCATCTAATTTATCATCAAGAGGAAGATCGTGGTCTAGTAGACTTATCTCAATAGAGTGGTATAGTTGAAGTGAAGTTTCCCCTATTACGGTGTCAAGGACTTCCACCCGAAACACATCATCACTTGCTTTTGCATACTTCATTGAATTGAACACATTAAATATCACATCTTCATCTTTCAATCGCAATTTAAGCTTACCTCTTTGAACATCAATTAATGTTATTCCTGTCACTAAGAACAGTCGCTTAAAATAATAAGAATGTCGTGATCTTCCTCCATATCAAGGACCACGAAGTCAACAGGAAAAATAAACTTGTTGGCTTTGATAAAGAATCTACAATCACCCTATGCGGATGTTTGATAGAGCAATCAACCTTTTATAGAATCACTCTTGTGAGCTTTGCTTCACCAAGGCCAAGTTTCTAAAATATGGATAGTGACATTAAGTTGATACTAGCACCCAAATCACACAGCGTGTGCTCTAAAATAAACTCCCCAATTTCACATTGGACGGTGAAACTTCTCAGATCTTTCAGCTTTTGTGAAAACTTTCGTTGAATAATAGCGCTACATTCCTCAATTAAAGCAATTGTGCCACATTCTTCTATCTTGCGCTTGTGAGACAATATATCCTTCAAGAACTTTGCATACCTAGGCATTTGCTCAAGAGCCTTGGCGAATGAAATGTTGATGTGTAATTGCTTGAACACTTCTAAAAAATTTTCAAATTGCTTGTTTGTCTTTACGTTCTTTAAACGTTGAGGAAAAGGAACCTGCGGTGTTAGTCTTCACTTGATGATTCTTTACTATCACGTTCAACTACCTTCTTAGTTTCATGACCAGAATTGTCAACCACCGTACTACTTTGAAGAGTGATTGCATTGAATTGATCTTTTGAGTTTACTTCGTGGAACTAAGCAACGCGCCTTGAGCTTGCCCATTGAGTACATTAACGATTTAGCCCAGTTGAGTCTCCAAACTTCGGATTTGAGCCGATTGATTTCGCAAGGTATTTCGGATCTCTACCATGTACTTATTAGTGTGTTCACCCATTTTAGCAACTATCTCATCAAGACTGGGTTTTCTCTCTTAAATGGTGGGACTTGTTGACAGGATTGCGGCATTTGCACCGCATTATTCTGATTATTCCATTAGAAGTTCGGGTGATTATTGCGCACTTCGCCTGTAGTAATTATTTGAATTTCAAAAATTTGGCCTATTGTAGTTCCCAACGAAGTTGGCTTGCTCGGAAGAGTTATTTGTCATTTGATTACCTTCATGGCATTCATCACTTGCATGTGGTCCTTGACACTATTGACATGTTCCTATTGGAGAATAGATTGAATTAACCGAAGCTTCATTATTTTGCAGTTAATTGGTTAGAGATGCGATTTGAACGGTCAAAGCCTTTACTGCTTCCATCTCAAGAGTGCTTGGTTGCTTTTTTAAAATCTACCATTCAACCAGACATTGGTCTTTATTCAATGTTAACTCTTCCAATTGAGAAAATGCTTCTACTTACGTATTTTGGATAAGTGATCAAACTACAGTTGCGTTAACAAGAGTTCTCGTATGAGCTGATAAACCAATGAAGAATATTTGAATTTCCATCCAACGTGGCAAACCATGTTGTGGGCATTTTTGTAATAGTTCCTTGAAATGAGCCCCTGATTCATATAGCGTCCTCTTGTCAAATTGACTGAAATTAACAATCTCATTACTGTACTTTGCAGTTTTCTCAAAATGGAAGAATTTAGATAGAAACTTTTGACATAGCTTAGCCCATGTTGTGGTGGAATCAACTGGCAAAGAATTCAACCAACTTTTTGCTCGGTCTCTTAATGAGAATGGAAACAACCGTAGCCTTACAGCATCGTCTGAAACTTTATGAAACTTGAAGGTATCACACACCAACACAAAGTTGGCAATATGATCCTTCAGATCCTTAGAGGGCAAGTCACAAAATTATGATTGTTGAATTATATGTATGGTTCCTTGCTTGATTTCAAAGTTGTTGCCCGTAATCGCTGGTTTACGAATAGCATATTGTCCGTGTCCGTGTCTCAATTCCTTCAATAAGCTTGAGTTGCTTCCCTTGTTTCCTTTCGATTTCTTCGACAAATGTGTTCAACTTCTAGATCGATTAGAATGAGGTTAACAGTACCTAATTTTTGCTTACACTTACAAGAGCAAATATAACAAATTAAATAATTGAATTCAAATATAAACTAGAGTTATTTAATTTAATAATAGCAAAATAAATAATTCTGAGTAACGACACTAAAAACTTGTTGCGAATAAATAACAACGTAAGTGCACACGTCGCAGAAGTAATAAAGTGTATAAATACGAGTTGAATCCACGAGTACTATTTCTGTTAATTATTAAACGAATTTAATTCTAATTTAAGATGATTAACGAGATTTTGATGATTTTTGATTAAAAAAAAATGAGAACTTAATTAAATATCAAAAATTTAAATCAAATGGTAGAATGTAATATAATAAAACTCTAGGACTCTAGATTTCACCTAAATTAATTATGTTTAGTACTTTTAACCCAACTTATTAAAATCTATTACTATGTGTTGATGGTAATTTCATAAATATATTTATCAAACCCTCTCGAGTAATGACAAACTTATCCAATTAACGGACTATTACCTCTCGGTCTCTAACCATAGCAATTAATTGGATACATTACGAATAAGAAATCAAACTACCACATGAACGCCTTATCTATCTCTAGTCTAAGATCATTTTCAGAGTAAATTATTCATTGCATTATTATTTTTCACCTCTCGGTCTCAAAACAATCCTACGAGCATGCTTTTGTTGATCAAACAATAAGATCAGTAGTAATTTACTCAACATATAATTAGAATAGAACATCAAGAAACTAAATTAAAGAAAATACCAAACATTCATAATTCGGCTACATCTTAACCCTAGAAAAGAAAGTTAGTTCATGCCGACATAACGAAGCAGCAAAAGAAATAATGAAACTCATAGTTTCCGAAGAGAATGAGAAAGAAAAACTATGATTTTTCAATCCAAAATCCTCTTCTTGCTGCTCTCTCTTTCTCTGTTCTGATTTCTGTCTCTCCAAGCCTCCAAAAACAATATGCACCTCTTGGCCTCCTCTTGACTTATAACCATAATTCTGAACTAAATTTGGCGTCCCTTTTTTAATCAACGATTGGGATAAATCCACAGTTGGGATTATTTTGATTAAAATCCCTAAATTCGAATTTTTTTCTTTTTTTATAATTTTTTCGCCAGCCAATCAATCGCTTGGTGTAGGCTATCAATCGGCACCTCTTCTACTCAAACAACGTCAACTTTTAATGCTTCAGCAGATCGATCGTTGCAGATTTGGCGATTGATCGGCAACACCTTTGCTTTTCCTATTAAAAACTTCGATTTTTAATGTTTCAGTCAATCAATCGCTCAAATGTGGCGACAGATAGGCACTGCTTTGGGTTTGCCTCTCAAAAACTTCAATTTTAACGTTTCAGCCAATCGATCGCTCAAATGTGGCAACCGATTAACATTGTTTTGTGCCTTCTCAATTTGTCTCGTTTTACCTCGTGATGCAACAGAATCATCATCCAATTCTCTTTGTTGAAACTTCAACCTGCTATATTTCTTTTTATCTACGCACTTACACCAAAAATGTCAAATTCTTTCAAACACTTCAGAAAAACTTATCGAATCAAGTATAAAATAGTACAATTAAGTGTGTAAAATACACACTTATCAGCTCTCTAAAGAGGTATACCATTGTTTGGCCTGTAAGCACACTCGAGAAGCCTTCAAAAGCACTATCTACTTGTGGAAATCAGGTATGCTTGACATGGTGCAGTCTGATGAAGACTAGAACACTTGGTAGTTCAGTGTACTTTGCGACCTTCATCAATGATCACTCAAGGAAAATTTAGATGTATATGTTGTAGTCAAAAGATCAAATGCTAAACGTTTTCAAGTAGTTTCATACTCGTGTGGAAAGAGAAACAGGTGTGAAGGTCAAATACATCCAGACAGATAATGAGGCTGTTCGGCATCAAAAGACACCTCTGCAGATTCCTCAATTGAACAAGTTATCTGAGAGAATGAACAGTACACTTGTTGAGAGGGTGAGATGCTTGCCTTCAAAGTCATAGTTTTCGAGGTCCTTTTGGGTGATGCCTTGAGTACAGTGGTTCATGTTTCGAATCTCACGCCGAGTGTTCTGTTGGGTTTCAAAGTTTTGAATAAGATGTAGTCTGGAAAAGAAGTTTCTTATAGTCATCAGTGCATCTTTAGGTGTAAGGCCTTTGTTCACATTCCAAAAGATGAGCAATCGAAGCTCAATGTGAAGACGAGGCCTTGTATGTTCATCAGTTATGGTATTGGTAAGTTTGGATACAGATTCTATGATCCGGTGCAGAAAAAGTTTGTTAGAAGCCGAGATGCAGTGTTCGTAGAAGACCAAGGCATCAAAGACATCGATAAGACATAAATGGCAGAGGTGTACAATGATAATCTGATCGATTTGGATCCAATTTCTACTCTTGCAGAGTATTCTGATCAAGGGGGAGTAGAACATGAGCATGATACTAGTCCCCAAAGGGCAAAGTCACCACAGCTAATAATATTGAACAAATTAAACAAGTCAAAGAAGATGTTCAAGAGTTGTATATAAACCTCCTTTGAGAAGATCCACTAGAGAGCAGCGTCTTTCGACAAGATTTACTTTAGATGAGTATGTGATGCTCACAGATGCCGAAAAGTCAGACACTTACCAAGAGGCCACTTCCGTTATGAGAAGAAACTGTGGTTGAAAGCCATAGAAGAGGAGATGCAATCTTTTCACTAGAATCACACGTATGATTTGGTAAAGTTACCTCAAGAAAAGAAAGCTCTCAAGAACAAATGGGTCTACATGTTGAAAACCGAAAATGCAAGCTCACAACTAAGGTACAAGGCTCGATTAGTTATGAAGTGGTACGGTCAAAAGAAAGGAGTCGATTTTGAAGAAATATTTTCACCGGTGGTGAAGAGGTCCTTGATCTGAGTTGCTCTTGGTTTAGCGGTGCTCTTGAACCTAGAGATCGAGCAACTTGATGTCAAAACTATATTTTTTCATAGTGACTTGGAAGAAGAGACCTACATAGAGCAGCCCAAAGGATTCAAAGTCAGAGGAATTGAGCAACTTGTGTGCAAGTTAAAGAAGAGCTTGTATGGCCTAAACAAACTCCATGGTAGTGGTCCTAAAAGTTTGAATCCTTCATGGTGAGTCAAGAGTACAATCAGACATCGTCAGACCATTGTGTGTTTATCAAGAGTTACTCCGATGATGACTTCACTATTCTCCTCTTGTATGTTGACGATATTTTGATCATAGGTCATGATACTAGCAAGATTGGTAAGTTGCAGGGAGAGCTGAGCAAGTCTTTTGTGATGAAAGACGGGTTCGACAAAGAAAATACTTGGTATGAAAATCTCTCGTGATAGAAAGAATTGGAAACTATGGTTGTCATAGGAAGACTACATTGATAAGGTACTTGAAAAATTCAACATGAGCAAGACCAAAGTTGTGCGTTTTCTACTTGCAGGTCATTTCAAGTTCAATTCAAAGCAATGTCCTAAAAGTGAGAAAGACAAGGCAGACATGAGTCGATTTCCCTATGCGTCTGCAGTTAGCAGTTTGCTGTACGTCATGGTCTGCACTGGACCCGATATTGCTCATTCAATTAAGTAGTTAGCATGTTCCTCTACAATCCTGGCAAATAACACTAGAAATGTAACAACCGAAAAATTTTTACCAAGTAACTTAGCCATGAACATGGAATTCGCGTGAAATTTTAAGAGAGTTACCAAATATAAGCAAAAAGGAATTGAGACGTCAAATTTAGGAATTTGAGGCTAGGATAAATAAAGGGGATTCAAAATGTATATGATTATGAATTTTTAATTTGGATTTGAAATTTTGGTTAAATGAGATTTAAAGTGGGTTTGAGGTAAAAACTTCTTCAAAAAGCTATCCTTATTTTTCACCAGCCAACTCCATCTCTCTCTCTCTTCTCCCTCACATTTTCCCACCCCTCACTGATCCTCATTTCCCATTTCTCTTCTCCCTCACGATTCTCCCTCTCTGTCTTGGCAGCTTTCTCTCCCTCCTCCTTCCTCCTCTTCGCCTTTAGCTATCCTTCAAGATTATCAAGGTAAGAGTTAGTTCCATTGAAAGTTTACTGAGTTATGGTTGAAATGGAGAGAAATTGTTCTTTTGGTTGAATGTTTTGAGGATAATGTTTAGTTTCCTTTATGGGTATCAAGTTTTGGCTAGAAGAAAAAGGGGCTTTGTTTTGGTTGTTGTTGATGCATGAAAATTGAGTTTTCTTCTCACTTTCTTGGGTTATTTGATGCTTGATTATGTTGATATATTATTCATGTGAGATGAAAATGAAATGGAAAAGAGTATGAGATGATGTATGTTCAATTAGAAGTTGAATTGCTCAAGTAACTAGAATTTCTGGACATGCTTTGATTTTGACATTTTGGTTCAACCTATTATCTCCATTTGGCAAGTGATTTTAGTATGTGAAAATAAGCTCCTTAAGTGAATTTTTGGCTTTGAAATGAAAGCATTTGGTTAAGTATACAATTAGTTATGGATTTTTTAAGTTGATACAAAACATTGGTCTCATTTCAAATTTTGAATCCATGTAACGATTTGAGTGATTTTGTTGTATTCCAAGCCACTTTGAATTGATAGTCAAGTTGGATGTTGTTGTATGTGCATGTTCTCTTTGTGAACAATTAGGTTTAGGAGTGGGTATGTATAATGGATGTTAGGTATGGGTTGTTGAAATTGTATTTGATTTTAACATTGGAAATCATGTGCTATAGGTTTTCAAGTTTTACAAATTGTGATCAAATGCTTTAAATTAATAAAGATCTAAGGTAAGTAATGTATGCTTGCATTTTGCCTTTTGGGCTATATCACTAAATCCTATGGTTTATGAATGTATGATTCATGCTTGCATTACTCGTTCATGCATCATGTTTTAAAAATTTCAAAAATGAATTTATGCATATGTTTTTATGAAACGCTATGAAACAATATGAAATGAAACAAAACGAAACAAACATGTATCCTTTGAAGGAAGTGATTCGTCCTTCATCGATTATGAGAATTTTAGCTTTGGAGGAATTGATCGAACCTTCGTCGACATTAGATCGTATCCTTCGTTAGGATTTAACTTTCTACAATGTCAGCTTTGGAGAAACTAATCTGCTCTCCATTGGTTATGAAAATTGTAGCTTTGGTGGAAGTAAAATTCTCTATTGTCAGCTTTGGAAGAATTGATCGTCCCTCCATCGTCACTTAGGTCGTAGCTTTTGAGAGGGGTTAGATTCCTTCAAGGGAGTGTGACAACGAAACGACAGAAAACGTTAAAAACCGCATATAATAGAAAATGTTCCATAAGTGTTTTAAACTTCATGTAGCATTACTTGCTAAGTATTAGACTTATAGTTTGAATTTTTTATGTTGGTGACGAGATAAGTGGTGAGATTCACAAACTGACTAAGGATTAGCGGAAGCGGTTGAGGAGGAGGATCCACGTGGTGATCTTGGGGGTCGTTAGTGTGATTTTGACTCATGGGTGTGTAGTGTGTGTATGTAGAGTTTTATTTTTAAGTTTTCAACTATAAGAACGTATGGATTCTAATGTTTTTCTAAGCCGTATTTAAAGTATAGAAACGTTTCGATAACTTATGATAGCTTTAAATTATTTGTGGATAGTTTTAAATGGATGTATAGTGTTTTGATGAATATGGATAGTTTTTGGAGGGATGTATAGTGTTTTTAAAGTTTTGATTTTCAGAGATGGTTGGTTTTGGTTTGAATTTTTAAGAAATGGTTTTAAATGATGAAAAATCAGAACATGGGCCTATCGATCATCAATTTTGGGCGATCGATCACCAAAAAAAATGAGCATAGATGGAATGGCACCCGAGTGGGTACCGATCGGCCAGCCAAATGTGACAACCGATCGCCCTCGGCGACCACTCGGGTGGCTTCCACTAGAGTGCCCGTTGACCGTCGGCTCACATGAGCCGATCAATCGGCTGTCCTATTTAAAAAAAAATATGTTTCTCTTTTTACGGTTTAAACTTTTAAACGACAATTTGAACAAAAGGTTTTCCACTTATTCGCAAAGACTTTCACCACGCATTTTAAACGAATGTAGATTTTAAAAGTTTATACAATAGTTTCTTTTAGAGCTCTTTTTTCAAAGTTTAAAGTTGAAAAAAAAAATGGGTCATGAAAATTTTATGAAAAATTTCGGGACGTGATTTTGGAGACCGTAAAGTTGGCTTATCACAATCCCACATCGCTTAGGGAAAAAAGATGGAAATGAAACATATGTAAATGATGTCTCCCCTAGAAAGTAAGACGCGTTTTGGTAGAACAATGACATTGGATCTCATAAGAACTCCGAAGTTAAAAGTGCTCCAACGAAAGCAGTAACAAGTTGGGTGATCACTTGGAAAGTTCTCGTTGAAAAACAAATCCATGAGGATGTGAAGTTGCCCAAAGTGGACAATATCTTATTGGGAAAAAAATGGTCGTTATAAATGGTATCTGAGCCTCTACTCAATCGAAAATGTGGCTGACGAGAACGTCACGCCCCGATAAAGGGGGTAATTGTGGAGGCCCGTAAAGTTGGCTTGTCACAATCTCACATCGCTTGGGGGGAAAGATAGAAATGAAACATATGTAAAGGATATCTCCCTTAGAAAGTAAGACGCGTTTTGGTAGTACAATGGCATCAGATCACATAAAAACTCTGAAGTTAAAAACATTTCGGTAATAACAATACCAAGTTGAGTGACCACTTGAGAAGTCCTCATTGAAAAACAAATCTGTAAGGGCGTGAGATTGCCTAAAATGAACAATATCTTACTAGAAAAAATAGGTCATTACCGGGAAGCAATGAAGTAAATACTCAAATATCTTCGAGATACTTCCAGATTGTGTTTGTGTTTCGGTGGCAATGATCCTAAGCTAGTTTGGTATACCAATTCAGATAGGTCTGTTTCAAGATTCTTGATAATTTTTGTAGGGGGAGTTTTGTATTGGCAATCGAAGCTGCAAAATTGTGTTGCGCTATCCACCATAGAAGCTGAGTACATTGCAATTACTAAGGGTTACAAGGAGATTTTGTGAGTGAGGAGATTCCTTGAGGAATTGGATTTGCGCCAAGAGAAGTATGTTGTGTTCAGCGATAGCCAGGGCACTATACATCTCTCTAAGAATTCGTCATTTCATTCGAGGTTCAAGCTTATTAATGTGAGATATTATTGGATTCGAGACTTACTTAAGACGAAGCAATTGCACTTGGCGAAAGTGCACACTAGTGAGAACGGTTCAGATATGTTGACGAAGGATTTGTCGAAAGAGAAGTTTGAGATTTCTCGGTGAAGAGCAGACTTATTGGAGCCTTCCACATGAGCGGATGGGGAGTTTGTTGGGTTCCGGGCCACATGTGTAGACTCAGATCCATAATAAGTCATGCTCGTGCTAGGCCTGTAGTCAATATTAGAGTTTCATGGTTTTTTTTTATTTATGTTTGAGTCGCAAAACTCAGTTATAACGATTCTGCCCGTGTTTTTTTCCCTTCTAGGGTTTCCACGTAAATTTCGGTGTATATTATTTTTCTTTTTCTTTTTCGGTTTCTCATTCGATTTTTCAACAATTCTTACAAATTCTCATGAATTAATTTTGCCACTATTTGGGTTTTTTATGCAAATTGACTCATTGGACTTCCGAAGGTGATAACTTTTACTAGCAATGTTAGAATAGCTATTGTAATATATCCGTAACTGACCACTTTCTAGACCAAAAAAATTCTTTTGGAGCATTAATTTCGCAGTTGAAGTTTATTATAGAAATATCTTTTAATTAAGATTTTATTTTCGCAATTATTAACTTTTATTCTGTTTCCTAAATCATAGAAGACCATGATCAATTATTTGGTTGTATTCTTTTGATTTCGCATTATTCAATTATTCAAACAATTTTTGGAATTAGAATATCTCTCAAATCGTGACTTTTTCCTTTCAGTATCTAGCTGCAACAGTTTTGCAATTGAATCGATTTATCCCATTTGTTTTCGAGATATCAAAAGTATCTATTGATTCTCGGGGTAAATATGCTTGTCTAGCATAAATAATTAGAGGGTTTAAATTAGATATCCAATCGAAAAGTTATGTTGTCCAAATGCATTTCAAGCAATTGTCATAAAACTTGACCCATTATAATTCTTTCTACTTCTTGGGGTGTAATGATAGATCGAGAGGTTTGACTAGCAAAATGAGCGGATAAATTTTGTATTATCTATGGTAATCTTTATAATATGCAAATTATATACAACACTTCCTCATCGCTTAAAAAAAAAAGGATTTCTGATATGACTTACACAGAATATTAACAAAAGGTGTTGATTGTTAACCCTCGTAACCTAAAATATAATAGAGGATATTGATTGTATGGCTTTCCGAATCTTAGAGTTGATTTTGATATTTACCCTATTTTAAATCACAATGGGACAGTCTTTATTGAAAAAAAGAACCTTAGAATACTCCAGTAGGTTCCTTTTGTAGATTTGAGTGATTTTGTGACATTTTCATTCCAAGGCTTTAGATCTGCGACTGCAGAAAATGGTTCAATTCTTGTTCTAGAACTGTGATCGCCTCAAGAACTTTGCATCTGATCAAAGTATTGTTGCTGGGGAGAATAACCTGCATGTTTTGCGGAAGGGATGCAATATCGGGAGATAAGGTTTTCATTATTTCCATAAAAGGGAATAAAACTGAAGGACCCTCTTCTTTATTTTCATAAAAGTTAGCTTTACATGCTGTATAGTTCAAGGTGAATTTTCATTAACAGTTTGAGCTGGGGGAATTCCGGGAAAGCGAGGCAGAGGTGGAAATGGAAATGGAGGAAAATGAAACGGCAAGGATGGCGGCGGCGGCGATGGAGTTAAACCTAGTAACGGCGGTAGAGGGATTGAAGGACTTGCCGGAGGCTGAAATGGATTCGGGAAGAAAGGTGGATGCTGAAACGGATTCGGAAATGTCAGTGCAGGCGGAAATGGGTTCGATGGAGAGGCTTCCTCTGCAAGAACTTCATTCTTATCTGATCGATGAACTGTTTTTGCAGATTCTTGATAGTTTGCTAACAAGGGTATAAAGGGTTTCACTGAATTGGGTTGTTTAAACTTTCGAGGGCTTGGATTTTTGTTGCAAAGATTTGGCTGATTTTGAGGCTTGAAAGACAGAAACCCAGCTGAGAATATGTGCTCTCCTTGCCTTCTTGATCTGAGCTGCGGCGAAACTGAAGTTGCTGTCGAGGACACAGAGCAGTAAGGCTCGTTGCTGCTTATCAATTTCACAGAACATGCCTTAATATTCTTCACATGTTTGCTTACAGATAAGGGCAAGTGAACTCTAAATTCTCCATTTTCATCGGTTGTCGTTTCCTCTCTGAATTTGGGCACTGAATTACCCTCTGATTTGCACTCTACAGCAATAGTCGCCCCTGGAGGTAGACAAAAATCACAGTTTTATGTCAACCCAAATGAAGAACAATCATTGTTTGCTAATTTTTCAGATAGAAAACGAAAGTTAACCTGGAATAAAGTGGGTGTTTGTTGAGAAATCTTGTTGGAAGCAAGTGTCACAGTAGACAGCACCAACAAGAATGACCGATGGAAGTTTCTTCTTCTCATGCCTTCCCTCAGAAAAACTACCCAATGTCAGACTGAGAAAGAGTACCAAAAAAAACCATGACATTGCTGAATCTTCTCGAAGAAGCCTTTGTAAAACTCTGTTGAACCAGTAGTAACCAGTGAGAGAAAGAGTTCTATGATTTCCCTTTTATAACAACTATTCAGCTTTAAACTGTACTTCTTTGTGTTCTTCCTGTGCCTTATCCAGCTTCCAGAGCCCGAACTACTCACTCAGAGAACTTCTTTATGTCGTTCATGAGAAAACAAGGCAACTGCAAACTACAAGCAATAATTGGTAACATCAAGGTTGAAGAAACTGGGAAGAATCCTTGTGATTATTGTTCTTTTCTGAGTTTATTTCTTGCTGTAACTGAAGACTGGTAATGGAATGAATTAGACTTTTAGGATACGTTTGGGTCAGTACAAACGTACAATTTTGTTCAGATTTTATGCATAAAGTACCAAGTTTCTCTTTCTTAGCCTTTATGTCCTTCACAGTTTTGATCATAGACAGGTACACTTGCACCCTTGAAAAGAAGAAAATCTGAAATATGGAAGAGATAATATGCATGAAAATTCCCAAAAAATACATCTTTTCTTGGGCTCACATGTCATTTTCACGGGCTTGTCTAGATTTTAGGACAGCTTTCATGCTTTTTTATGCAAGAAGAGAAAAATCAACAACTCTCTATCTAAACCTTGTTGTAACTATGATGCAACAATCCTCTATCAATCTTCCTCTGCAGGAAATCTTTTCGGTAAATCTAAAACTAAGTTTTAAAAAAGGGATTACAACGCTTGTGTTCAAGGTCCAAATTTCAAGAAAATCAAGTAGAAGTACTTTGATACAATGACAAGAAAATGAAGACAAATAAATTGGTTTTATTGTAATATCCTCGTTTGTTGCAAAAAAATAGTACGAACGCAAGTAAACGTGTCGCAAAAGTAATAAAGTACATCTCACGAGAACTAGTTTTGCAAGTTATTAAACAAAATTAATTCTAATTTAATTTGAATAATAAGAATTTGATTTTTAATTTAAAATAAAACAACAAAATAATTTAATTAAATAATAAAAAATTAAATTAATTTGTAGAAGATAATATGAGAGAAACCTAGAGTTTACGAGTTCACCTAAATTAATCATGTTTAGTATTCCTAATCCAATTCATTAATTTCTATTTTTATGTGTTGTTGACAATTTCACAAATATATTTATTAGTCTCTCCCGAGTAATGACAAACTTATTCAACTAACGGATTTTTACCTCCCAGTCTCAAACCCAAAAAATTAACTGAATACTTTACGAATAATAAATTATACCACCACATGAACGTATTATCTATCTCTAGTTTAATATTATTTTCATGGTAAATTAATCAATGTACGATTATTTATCTTCTTCTGGTCTCAAAATAATCCTACGAATATGCTATTATTGATCAGGCAATAGCAAACATTAAGAACAGAATAAATTACTCGACACAATATCGGAATAGAAAATTAAAAAACTAAATTAAAAGAAAAACTGAACGATCATAATCCGGCTATATCGTAGCCCTATAAAATAAAATTAGTTCATGATAAAGTAAAGAAAGACAACGAGAATAATAAAGATAATCATAATTCGAAAGAGAAAGAAAAAGAAAAAGAAAAACTATACTGAAATTCAGTTCTCGAAGTTATCGTTCCATTCTGGTTTCCGTCTCTCCAGCCTCTGAATTCTCTCTAACGATCTCTCTGAATGATGGATGTTTGCTTCTTGGCCTCTAGGTTAAGTTATAACTCTAATTCTGAGTGAGGCTCGGGGCCCACAATTGACGGTTGAGATTAAAACGATAAAAATTTTCAAAACGATCTTCAAATTTTTAATTCTATTTTACCTGCACACTTACACCAAAAACATTAAATTTCATCAAACACTTTAGAATAACTTATCAAATCAAGTACAAAAAGTATGAATAAGTGTGCAAAATACACACTTTCAGCATTTTTGTTCGATTTAGTTTATTTCTAATTTAAGAATGCTCAAGTCTTTTGAAGTTAAGATTATTTTGTTATTTATAAAAGGGTTAGTGAACTAGAGGAGATGAGGCAAACATGAATGCAATGAGTCATAGACAAAATAAGAGAGATAGCGAGAGATATCTCTTGCGAAAGATTACTTCTTTCGTAATTTCGAGTGATGCTTTATTTGTTTTTTTGATTATCTAATAAAACTTTGTTGCTGCATATTTGGGCCGTAAATGTGAGACAGTTTTGTATGAATTATGTAAATTTGTATTATTGATTTCTTCTAAATTCTTTTGGATTAATTTTTGCTAAATTCACAACATGATCTCTTGAATAATTGAATTGTAATAAGGATTAACACATGATCATCACCTTCACTACACTCCGGAACTTGGAGGTTCTGCCACCTCCCCTCTCATAAATTTCTCACCAACTGACTGACTTATTGAGAACTTTCTCCTCCTACTACAAGTCATCGTGATTGGAGCCTTATCATTATCTCGGGCCCAAAGAGCAACTTTGCCCTCAACGTTGAATTTTAGATATTGTTGATTCATTCCCTAAATTACTCAAGTAAGCTTCATTCGCGACTTTGTTGAGGAATATGCCACGGCATTTTGAGAGGATTCACAAAATTTCAACGTGTCGCATCTAGGCTTTAAAGGTCTAAATGCCAATGAAGGCGCACCCGTGTCAGCGCGCTACCGTGCTGCAAGCGCAGATGATTGCAAATGGATCTCTTTTTATTTACCAAAAATGATGAAGGATGCTCCTTTGATGTACTAACTTCTTCTTAGATTTGATCTTTATTTTTATTTTGGATAAATATCAAAATGAACTTTAAAGTATGAAATTATTTTCAACTAATATCTTAAACTTTTAATTTCATCAATTAATACTTCAAATTCCGAAGTGTTAACAATGAACACTTTGCTGTTATTGTTTCTATTAATTCCGTTAATAAACCTTAAAAATGACTCTTTTGTCTTTTAATTTATTTTTATTGATTTTATTTAAACAATAATTTATTGATGAATGTTTTGTTCGTATTGATTTTATTAATTACGTTTTAGCTAGTGGAGAAAAATTAATCTTAATAAAATAATTTTTTTAAAAAAATTATGGACAAAATAGTCATTTTTTAAAGTTTATTAATGTACTTCAAAGTTTGAGATATTAATTAATTAAATTAAAAGTTAAAGGTATCAATTAAAAATATATTCATACTTTATAGTTCATTTTGATATTTACCCTTTTATTTTTCGTCGATTTTACTATTTGACTAAATTGTTGGGGTTATCTCGTTAGGTTTTCTTTGTTCATCGTTATTTAATATTCATTCATTTCCTCATATATAATGAACTCATTTATCCCAGTAAGATATTGTCCACTTTGAACCACCCATACACCCCCCTGATGTGTTTTGGAGATTTTTTTTTTAAACTAAACCAACTTTAAATGATTTCTTCCAAATTACTTCATAAATGTTTTCTACTTATTTTAAAAAGGATTTAAGGAGGCTTAAAGTTCAAGCTTCGATTATTTTAGTTTCAAAAAAAAAAATTACGTGAAAGCTTTTAAGTTTAAATGTAATGTCAAGAATGTGTCTAGACTCGTTTTCGGGTCGTGACATCACATCTAACTCGTTGATTGTAAAGCCAGCATCAAAAAAGTTGGAAACTTTATGAGAAAAGAGGGAACTTTTCATCAAAGGAGCTGTCAATTTGCCTGATAATTTACATTTTTTCCTTCAATTCAGCATATTACTGTCTAAGTAGGAGTCATTACGTTAATGTTGTTGTTTTCTGTGGGATTCAATGATTAGAAGTATTTATAGTAATTCAATTCTTAGTCTGTAACTTATAAGCAATGATCTCTGATGTACGGTGTGTTGTTTACTCCTTGATAACTCGTCATTTCTTACACAGTTTATTTATGTATTACAAGTAAGTTACATATCATCTATCCAAGAATCAATTTCTTGAGTAATATGATTCAATGAGTGGATTTTTTAGACTTTTCCGTTGGAACGAGGAACAAAGGATTTTTGAGCAAGAAAAAATAAATTAATGAGGAAGAAACTTGAGAGAAAATTATTTTATGAAAATACTTTGTTTATGAATTGTTTTCAAATGCTTCGATTCAAATCCTATTTATAGGATTATTTGGTGCATGAATAATATATGAATCATCTATTTAATGTAATACATGTACTAACACTTCATAAATTACTTAAATACATGAATCATTATACCTACACGTATATGAATCGCAACTCTCTAGATGACTCTTCACAAATACATTGACTTTAACAAAAATCATATTAAAAACATATATATAAACCAAAATATATTATTTAAATTAATTTTTTATTTTCAACGCTTGGCCTGCCTTGATTTCATGAATATATACAGCAACTTATTGCTTGTTTTCAAATACTGCCTTGTTGTTTGTACTCATCGGATCAGGTTTTGGTCCAGGTCGAGGTTGAACGGTTCATCATGCCTGCAGCCGGCTTCGGAGTCCTAATCAATGGAAGTATCAGTTTCTAATTTTTAGAAGAACAGCTCGATGAGATTGTTCAGTGATTTTTTTTAAGATACTTTCGGAGAATATCCACCATCGTTCAATTCGTAACATAATGGGCATCTTCTTATACATTAAGACATAAAGAATAAAGTTGGACATCAAGATTTTGAATCTTTATTTTACATGGAAAGTTGACGAGAAAGAAAAGAGGATGAATGTCATCAATTTTACAACTGGTCGTTTACATGGCGAAGCATCCACGGTGGGATTTGAGAGTTTGCAGAAGTAGGTCTTGTGTGAGCTTCCTCGTCTTGTTCGCTCATGCTCTCCATCGTCTCAAATGGCCCTCTGCAAAACAAATTGCTGTGAAACTGAACCAACTGATGTAAGTCAGAGATCAAAATACAGTCGACAGATGAAGACCTAAACAAAATCAAATCTTAAACATTTAAAACATCAACTAAGCAGAGCATAAAACATTCGAAACCATCCATGAGAATGAACAAATCAAGTCAAAATTCATTTTTTCCATGTTCTTGTGAGAGAGAGAGAGAGAGAGAGAGTACCCAATAGTTAGGGAAGGAAGTGTGAATAGTCTTGAGGGTTGTGACGGGGGGAGCATGAAAATGGGTGGATTTTGGGCAATGCACAGCTGTTTCCGCTGATCGCCCAGGCATTGACCTTTCTCGCTCTCTTTAATCTATTTTAATCACAAGACAGTCATGACTACATTCTTTCTACAACTAAACACCGACATTATATGGGAAAATAAACTACTTGGAAACTAGACCACTTTCAATACAATATAGGTTATTTTGCAAAAGAAAAGTACTGAAATGCCCACAACTCGGAGTCTAGTTTTGAAATTATTCGCTCATTTTCCGAACGATTATAGGGTTTTATCTTATTCTATAAGTACATTTAGTTAGATATTGAAGAAAATTTCATATGTTTGTAGCCATGCAATATATATATATATATATATATATATATATTGACAAAAAGATTACTCCCATGTGATTTAATTTTAATCATTATCAACTGATAGAAAGAATGAATAATTGTCCTCATACCTTATTCACTAGAACTTTATTTTCCTCTTGTAACGCCCTTTCCTGTCCAAAATAGATAAGTAAAATGTTGGAGCCTTAAAATGACATTATGAAACATTACAAATTGTTCACACAAATAATTCAGCTTTTTGGACACCATAAATTAACAAATTACACCATTGCAATGATTTAAGTGTACTATTAAAAAAATATTATCATCGCAAATTCCATGAATCTAAGAAAAGTTCATGTCCAATGATTTTTCAGAAAGACTTTGTTTTTTTGTAAAATATTTTTTTCTGCTGCATAGAGAATGTCGTATTGCTTCGATGTTTCATGATTCTAATAATAATATTGCTGACAACGTGGGAGAAACTGAACTTTTTAATATTCTGCAGAAGTTAAACGATAAAAATTGTAATGAATAATGTATAGCATGAAAATTATATAATGATGAACCAACTCCAAGTTCTTCTTCTTTCTGTTCGTAGATAGAGACCCAAAAAAAACATGATTTACCTTTTTCCGAATCTGGGAAATGGATTCGTTCAGGAGCTGGTTCTGCAAAATTCATTATATCATATCATGATCTAAGGCCCTAGCTTACAGTCTCTCTCAGTGAGTGGATGTAAGAGAGAGAGAGAGAGAGAGAGAGAGAGAGAGAGAGCGATGAATACTAACTGCGAAGATTTTTACCTTTTTTGCTCTTATTCCCTTGAGAGATGAATCCAGTTGTTGCTCCAAGCTTTGAAGTTCTCTCAAACTTAATTGCTCGAGACCTTCCCCAAGGCAGTTTCTAAGTGAAGCAGTAAAAATTAAAATTTATTAACTACTGTACCATACCTTGAACTAACTACAAAAATCATGCGTGTATATTCAACCCATTTTCTTTCTCAAACATATTTTTCTGTTTTCCCGAAAATAAAAGACAAAAAGAAAAAGAGGAGAAAGCAGTAAGGAACAGCATATAAAAACGTGGTTTGAAAAACTATTTTGAGATGACAATTCTAAAAATCAGGATGTTTAATGATAACTGCTGTCAAAATCAATAAAAACATATTGAATAATCAAAATGTCGAAAAGATCATCAAAGCATCATATACTCTAATAACAATTTGTTAGAATGAGAAGTCGAGAATTTAAAGAAGGAAAAAATAATTGGAAGGAGAGACTCCACAAAATTTCTTTCCTTGAATTCATTTGGATTTTGTCTTTTGGTACATCTTTGGTCGATTTCCCTAATATGAGACAACTTCCTTAAACTATGATATAATTTATAGAATTTTTAAGTATACTTATAACGCAATACATAAATAATCTAATACACGAACCTCTTAAATATATACACTCACACATCATGAACTTTTGAAACACATGAGTCTCATATGTGTGAATGACTAATCTAAAGATGTATTTTCAAACATACATGTGCTAACTAAATAATACAAACGAAAAGTCTCGTTAACTAAAAGACACATTCTTGGAAACAAGTTATTTTCAACAAAAACAAGTGTTTTTAAAAAATCATTGTTCTTGCATGAAACAAACAAACCCTTAAATGTTCCTTTTGAAAAATCATAGTTCTTGCATGACATTATTGATGGAAAGTGTCATAAGACAGTCATTGTACCTCAAATTTCTTTGGAGCAATTCCATTTTCATTAGGAGCTTAGGATATTCCAAGGTCGGATTTATCTGCACAAATTTTCGACACCGAAAAAAGGAATCAGAGACTCAAATTACTTTGAGTATCAATGTATAGATGCTTCACTAGCTATGACTAGGTTATAAGTTATTGTATATACAAATGTTTTCTGGCTAAATGGAGAATAACTGTTTTACAAGCATAGTCTATCACTTAATATCACCAAAAAGGTAGATTTAGAGCTTCCCGAATGACAAAGATAATAAATAATTCTTTATAAATATGTAGAGATGTAACATAACTTGCAAAGATTATCATTGGAAGCTACAAAGTTTGAACCAACCATTATACGAGAAATTCTAGAGGCGTATTGTAGTTGGAAAAAAATCGTCCCAGCTTGCATGAACAGATAATGAATACCTTGGGTTCTGAATTTGTAGCAATTGTCCTTCGTTCTACGACCGTGTATTGTTCGTATCGTTCCAGAATTTGATTCATGCTGTTTTAAAACAAGACTATAATCGATTAGTCACTGAATATGGCATTAAGTCGAACAATTAGCAAAAAATATATACGTCTCGTCAATTTATCATCTGCTGTACATCTCACCAAAATCTTAGTAAAAAACTTACGTGATATACAAATTGCTGGTTATTGATCTTAATGTATTGAATGAACTCCATTTTAGATATTACTTGAGCTGATAATGAAATTCAATTTTTTTCTAAAGAAGATGTCCCTTCAACAACTACATATAAGTCTAATGGCTCTTCATCCCATGTCACTAACAAACACAAGAAAAATCAAAATACTAGGTTAGAAAAACGAAGCAAGAAGAAACATCACGCTCCTGACTGACACCTACGTGCTCTAGGATTATTTTTCTCAAAAACTCTTCACCTGTTTCTCATATATAATTAATTATGTAAAGATTTGTTCAATATGGGTATGCATTTCGATCTAAATAGAAGCTTTTTTGTTTTTAGTGTATAATATTTAGTGAATACGGAGAAATAAATTTGTATATAATCAATCTCAGAGTTCAGATTATTAAGATATTGCAGAAAAAAAATTTGACTTCGAAAGTTACAGTCAGAGTATATGAATCAAGAACAAGGTCTTCCTTATCACATATGGGAGAAATCTATGAATCTGAATCCATCTAACTAAAAAATAATGGAGATAGAGATAGAATTAGATAGATTGATAAAAAGAGAGAGAGGGGAGAGAGAGAGAGAGTGTGTATGGTTTGAAGTTTAGGTTAGGATAAATTTTGTAAAAAGATTAAAAAAAATTAAACTGCACTTGGATAGGAAAAATACTTGTAATGATGAACAACAGTATAATTTATAATGATAATCCTAATTTTGCCCTTTTTTTTTGTGGAATGTAGAGCTTACTCTCACAGTTCTATGAGCAACTTTTGAGCAAAGTAAATAAAAACAAAACCCCAAAATAAAAAATAAAAAAATAATAATAATTAGGAATTCATAAGAACGTTTATATAAAAAAAATACCTGGAGTCAGTGGAAAACTCAAAGAGCTTCCCATTGGTGGAAAAGATGATCAAAGCAACATCAGCGTCGCAAAGCACAGAGATCTCGTTAGCTTTCTTTATCAATCCACTTCGTCTCTTCGAAAACGTCACTTGCCGGCTGATTTTGTTCTCAATCCTCTTCATCTGAACTCTTCCTCTTCCCATTTTCACCAGACAAGGAAGTTCCAGAAAGAAAAACACAGTGAAAAACAGAAAAAACAAAACCCTAAAGCGTCTTCTTCGTTAGAATCCGGAAAAGAAAAAAACGGCAAAAGCATGAAAATGATCAAATGGGTGTTGTCATCAGTGTATGCATAATGGGTATGTTCCCATTTTGGTGTATTTCAGAAACATTTTCTGGATGTTGGAAGCAGGAGTTCATCTTTGCTTATATGGGAAAGAGAAGAAAAAAGCAGTGGGTAGGGTTAGAGAGAGAGAAAGAGACAACCATTTAAGTGAGAGAAAATTGACAGAGAGGTTTAGAACGGTGTGCTGTCGATATTTAAGTGGTTAGAAAGAGTTTAGTTGTTAATTTTCTGAATTTTTAAGGACAATCCGTACAGAAATTCTCCTATCTGAAACTAAACCAACTTCTCTCTCTTTATCTCCGCTTGCTATTTTTTTTATCATGCTGACGGCTTTTTTTTTTTTTTTTTTATATTCATTTGATTTTTTTTAGAATAATAAATAAGTAATTATATTTTTACTCTCTTGTTTTCCCATCTAAATTAAGACAGATTAAACAATAATTATTGATGTAATTAATTAGTTATAATTTATTATACTAATAATATATTATTTGATAGTACATTATTATTATGTTTTACATGTAATGAATAATCATGTCAAATGAAATGAAATACATTTGACGTGACCAAGATTGTTGATTGATGCTTGTATTTTTAGTGTTATTAACATTAACTTTTTCATATAATAAATGTTGATGAAAGAATATTTGCAAAATATCATATTCAATAATACAATCATATATTATATTTTTAGATGACAAAACCATACAGAAACAATCCGATTGTTACTAAAAATTGTTAGTAATTTATTAATGTAAATCCTAACATTTGTTCTTTCATAAAATATTGTCATCGATCGATGTCACATAACACGTGAGTTTTTATTGACTTGGTATAGATAACATAATGTGTCTAAAAAGGGAAACAATAGCACAATGAACAATTTAATCTATTATTTAGTTTGTTATTTAATGAAGTACACAATTATTATGACTGCATTCATACATACATCTTCTATCAAATAGTAAATATATTCATGAATTCAAAGATTTTAACATAAGGGTATAGTTTTAGATGTTCTTCGCTCTTGAAATAAATAATTTATGATATTAATTATACTTTAATTGCATCAATTAATACCTACGTAAATATAGAATAAAATTAGTAAATAATTTTTAAACAAAATAATACTCTACTAGTTTTTATTGTTTAAATAAAAAAATATGAATTTTTAGAAAACAAACTATTTTTTAATGAAATTTAAAAAAAAAAAACACAAATGTTTTTCTTCTTAGTTAAGCAGTGTTAAGGTGGTATTAATTATATTAATTAGCCGCCTAATTGGTAGACCAAAACCCACTCATGATCTATGCAATGGATATGACATCAAATATCATTTAATAATGGAGGCAATTGGCCTGTGGTCCAACAGTCATCAATGAAATTAAATAACAATTTAGTTTGGAAAAAGGGTTTTGTGGATAATTTGTTCATGTGGGTATCAAATTATTTGGCCGCACAGTGGTCCCAAAGTAACACTGGACAGTTCTTTTTAGGTGTCATTCTGAATTTCGATATATTTTTTTAATTAATTTTCATGGGACCATCAGAAAACGACGAGCCTACAAACAACTTTATCTTCCATCTCCAAAACCATCAATTTAATTTTAGACGTGCTTAATATTATAAAACTAAAATTATGTTTATTTTTTTATTTCACTCTTTAGAATACTAACTGACGTATCAAACAATGATCAGTACAATTAAAATACAATTAATATAATAAATTACAGCAATCATTAATTAATACGTCATCGAACATTTTAACAGAGTAAGTGCGTAGAAAATTACATTGTCTGAGTTAGTTTTCAAGAAGATTTTATGTTGTTTTGAAATTGTTAGGAGAAAAAGACGGTATAAAAAATGATAACAGATGCAATTTAAAAAATACGAATTTATTTTATATTTGTGATAACAAGTGTCCATTTATTTAATCAAAAAACTTTTGTCATGAATATTATATCAAGTTGGCGGGTTTTACTATTATCTTATGCAATTTAGCTGAAGAACCTTGTATTTTACTTGGTACTCTCTTCATGGATTCACATTTCCAACATTTACAAGTTCCGAATCTATGGTTTATCCTCTTTTTCAATGAAACTCTTACCACTCTTCATCTTTACCACTCTTCATCTTTTTGAATCAAAGAGAGCAAAAATCAAGTAACAGCCTTACAAAATGTCCCGTTTATCCTCTTTCCGAAGATTTCTCTTCGTATGTATCTCAATTTCTTTTATTATTGGGTTTCACACGTGAGTTAATTTTTATTACTTCCCCAAAATTCAAACTTGATATTTCTAACTCTGTTATCACGATAAATTACTAATCATTTTAAAATTTTGAAACTCGGAAATTTATATATTTTTTAAGGTAGTAAAATAGGAAACATCAGAATTATGGCTCCTCAAAGAAAGAGCTCTTAATTGACCATACATATAAACTCAAAAGCACCAACCTTTTTAATTTTTTCCACTCCCCCTGACTTTTGCAAGAACGACAATTAAAAAAGAAAAATCAGATTTTTTTCCAGAATTAAAAAAATAAAAAACAATAATTGTATGTTGAAGAGAAATAATTAAGGCTGCTTGTCTTAATATTGAAAGAATACATATTTCATACATGGGCCCCATGAATGTTCCAGCATAAAATCAGTCATTTGCTGATATCAGAAATTTTCACGCTCACCAAACACAATTTCCAAACTTGAAAAGCAAATTTCAGAGAAGAAGTGTGCTTTTTTACTGCATTGATGGGAAACCTCACAGCATCCATCCAGGTAAAAATCCAGTGATTTGCTGGCCATTAGCTGCGCCAGTTGCAGCCATCTCCTCGGCACCACTGTATCTGCAGAAGCAAGTGAAAGACAGAAGATTGCATGAATTTTATGGTTCACGTGCTTGACGCATCAAAGATTAGACTTCCACTCAAGACCTGCTATAAAAAACTCAACTTTTAGTTTGGACTTTTGAGAGGAATGATATTATTACTCGAAATTAACGTTGAAAATGATGAAAAATTAAAGAAATTACCCGATTTGCAAAGTGGGATTGCAGTCCAGAGGCTGGAAGAATCCTTGAGTTTGGGCACTTTGAGATCCATATGATATATTTTGATCCCCACCTTCCCAAGCTGGCCTTAGCTGATTTCTTGAACTGATTTCATCTAGCTGATAACATTAAGGAATTGAGATTTCGACATTCTATTATAATCTCTCAACCAAAGAACCACTGCATGATCCAAAATTCTTGCATATTATGGCTGATGTTATTTTAAGAAACAGGAAGTGGGTGTAGAAGGGTTGAGTGTGAACTGCTTAAATCAGTTGAGAGAGTCGCCCTACCTTTATAGACAAAGCTCTGTTGGCTTCCAACAGCATTTGTTCCTGTAAAATCAAGCAAAAGCTTTTATTAGTTTTGGTCTGCCAATGAATATATTCTATGAACTGGTTCGTTTTGTTTGGAATTGGAAAGAGTGTACCTTGGTTTGAAGATCAGAAAGCTGATCAAGCATGAACTGGGTCTGGAAAAATGCAGCATAGAAGAACGAGATCAGACGAACTGCTCAGAGAATCTCTCTCTAATCGTGATATAGGAACTCATAACTAAATTTTTTTCAACGCAAACAGTAAATTCCATGGCTACATATATGTATTTTTCAGATATCCGGTAAAATAAAACAAAGTTCGTCGTCCATGTCTTTTATCTAGGGCTTCTGGAGAAGATTCAAATAATTCCTCAATGAACTTTTGCATTTTCTGTAAATTTCATTGATTGCGTTAATCTAATAGAGTAATTCGGATTACCTTGGTGGATCTGACTTGCTTTAAGGATGCTTCCAGCTGACGCTCAAGCTGTTCAAGCTCTTTTGAGTTCAAGGGACCCAATTCTTCCCCAAGCAGATTTCTACAGTTACAAGAACATGGTTCAGTTCTCTCTCAATCTCTGTCCTCTCTCTCTCTCTCGAAACAAAACTGTCATAGTTACCTTTGAGTTCTTTGTAAGGACTCAAATCTGGATTTCAACTTCAAGTACTCTCTGTAGCTGCTCTGCTACAGACACATTCATCAACCATATTAATATACAAACGACAAAAACAAAAGATATATGCAGGTGAAAAAGTTTCACGAAGAAAGATCTAAAAACAAACAATTTTTACGAACTTTGTAGGAGGTTACAACCTTAGTTTAATCTGAGATTTCATTTTCATTGTCTTCATTAATGGTGTTTATAAAAGCTTTTATGCCTGTGGACATGGAGTTCATCAACGGATTCCTTTGTTTCTTAATTTTGAAAAACTACGAGAGAAGGTAAAATCAATTAACTGTATGAAAGGATAAACATGGGTTAGGAAGATGAAGATACCTCAAGTTCCTTGCAAGGTCCGTTGACTTCCACCGCACCATAGCTACATTTTTGGTACCTTTCCAGGGTTTTAAGCATGCTAATAAAAAGGGCATGAATGGATTCAATCGTCAGAAAGATTTTTGGAGAGCAAATAATAGTGTAGATATCATCATTTGATGATATTGGGATTTGTTATTTCTTTTCATATCATATAGTTGAATTTTTTCTTGCCCTAATTCAGAATTATAGACGATGCTAAACATAAGAGTTTCTTAGCAACGTCAAATTCAAATCATATTAGATAAATGTTTGAGAGGCAAACGAAGACAGCTAACAACTAAAAGAAGAGCAGCAAGTAGAAGTGGAGGCAGTGCTTGTAAAAGCCACCAAATCCTAAGTAAAAATTCGAATAAATTTTTCATTTTCAGCGAGGTTTAATTGTCTCGTGATTGACTTTAATTTTCCGAATTAATCATAGAATTAAACGGATAACTTTTGGTGAAGTGATCAAAATTGATATACGTGAAAATAAAAATGGTGGTTAAAAATCAAAATAGTCTTAGGTAAATTAAAATTACCATGAAAGAACATTTTGGATAACATTTAAATTCTGATGTGTAAAAATGTATGTATGTGTGGATGTGAGATAACTAGAGGATTTCCTCCTTCCACCTTTGGCTGAGAGGGAGGGAGAAAGCAATTTTGGCCTTAGATTTGGCTTTGTAATATGTAACACCTCAAATTCTACTGAGTATTATAAAATTTTTCGCTTTCATTTGAGGCCAACATGATTTTACTTTTACATTTTCTAAAAAAGTCTATAATGTCTCGTGGTAGTCCAAATATAATATTGTCTGCTTTAGAGCAGAGCTTATACGATTTTGTTCTTAAGGTTAGGCCAAAATGCGTTGTACTAAATAGATAGAGGAACTCTATTTATTAACTATGCATTTTTCACTTTCTCAAGCAATATGAGATTATGTTCCTTCACTAATATCAATAGCACCCTCACGTTTGGGCCCTCCTTGGGTTCACATGGCAGCCTGTTACAATCTCCCCCCTTCAGAGTCTCAAGTCCTCATTAGCCACACTTTTAGGGTGGTAGTGACTCTAATACTAATTACAAAGTCCCCACGTACTCCAAATACAATATTGTTTGCTTTGGGTCATAACCCGCATGGTGTTATTCTTAGGCTTAGCCTAAAACACGTTCTATTAGGTAGAGATAAGAACTCTACTTATAAACTATGTATTTTACACTTTCAAATAATTTAAGATTATGTATCACACTGATAAGGGTTGGACCTCACACTTGGGCTCTCATTGCCTTTACATAGCAGACTGTCACAATTAAAAAGTACAATATTGTTTGGTTTGAGAAGAAATACTGATTTTGGTCTTAGGTTTTATTCTAAAAGTCCTTGCTCTGGTTGACATGATACATATATAGAGTACTTCAAATCAATAAATTTTCAATGTGTGATTGTGGTCAAGTCAATCGATATTTTGCCCCAACAAGTCCTCACAAGGATGGGCTACCACATGATGTCCATTTCTTTGACTCTAGCTATGGTCTTTTAGGGTTTTATCTCATATTTTATTAAAAGTTTTTTTTTTAAATATTTGTATAAGTTTTTGTTTCTAACTCAATTTTATTTGGTTTCCATTCAGATGGGTTGTTTTTTGTTGAATTGCCTTAAAGGATGGAAACATGAAATTATTGGTTGTTTTTGAAATATGTTGTCTAATTTAAGCATATAATAATGTTTTGTACAATTTAAAATAGATTGAAGGTCCGATTTAAAATGATGCACCGCAATCTTGTTAGTCTTTTGCATCCGTCTCGACCATTTTTTAGGTATACTGCACCTTGTGTGGGTCTGTCGACCTTCATGTCTCATCGCCTACTCATGATTTTGGTCTATCAATCCTCAATTCAGAGGAAGTTGACCATATGATTACAGGAGGTTGACTATGTAATTGACCACACCTTATTATCTGCTCAACCACGTCTAGTATTTTGTTCGTCTACTCTTTCTCTCAAGAAGACCGCACATTGAGTTTCTGTAAAGTCTTCGATCTTTCTAATATAATACTGTTTGTTTTGCATTGAAACTTGCAGGATTTTATTTTTGGAGTTAACTCAAAATGTGTTATATTAGGTAAAGATGAGAACTATAGTTATAAATCATTCATTTTTCACTCTTTCAAATGATATGAGATTGACGCCCTCACTGGTATGGATTAGAACCTCACAATTAACAAAATATTTGGTTATTTTTTGGCTTGATATGGTGAGTTGTCACCATGTTATCCCTTTAAGGGTCTAACGTCTCTATAAACCACACTTCTAGTTGGGCTTTGACTTTAATACCATTTGTGGAGTCTCCAATACTCATAGTATAATATTGTTTGCTTTGGGCTAAAGTTCACATGATATTTTTCTTATATTTAGCCCAAAACACATTGTATTACATAGAAAAGAAAACTGTATTTATAAATCATTTATTTTTCACTCTCTCAAATGATATAAGATTGAACAGCCTCCATTGATATGTGTTGGATTCTCATAATCAACAGAATCTTATATCGTTCTTGGTTACACAAAGTAGACTGTCACAGTTTCCTTTTGTAGCAATAGTTTTTTCCAAGGAGCTATGTTGTGATATATCACATTGCATGTGTCACAACATATCAGTTTTGTTTACTATATGTGCAATATGTGTGGTATTTCATTTATTTTCTAAATGCAGTCTCAAATTGGATTGGACCTATGATTTAGATCATTTGTTTGTTGTTACCTTTGACTAGTGAGATTGAACTCGATCAAGATGTGTTTTGTTATGTCTCGACTAGTTTTCAAAGTCATTTATCTGTACATGCCTATTTGGCGCCGGTGAGAAACATTTCTTAGTTGACCTTGTTTTCCTAAGACTATTTTTATCAAATATAATGGTGATACTATTTTCTTATATGCTAACATATTGTATGTAAACAATGCTTTTAATACTTGTTCCATTGATGGTTCTCATGACCATCTTTTAAAATAATAATGTTTAAATCAAAAATTCATGCATGCAAACAGTTTCTCACTTCAAGAGAATTTTCAAAATAAGTTAAAGCAAGTTTGACTGCATTGGGTATAATGCAACGATCCGGCCCACCGCACTAGGCAAGATCCGCGAATCGTGCGGTCCGACCCACACACTAGTGTGATCCTCAACCGCCAGCCCGACTCATACACTAGTGAGATCCGCGAAGCTCACGTTATTTTGTTTTTAAGTTTTACCCTAAACACATCACGCTACTATAAAGAAATTTCATTTATGAATCATTCACCTTAACTATACATAAACAATGTGGCATCTGTCATTCTCTTAGTAGGAGCTACACCCTCATCTTGGCAATTCTAGCCTTCACAAGGCATGTCGTCATAATCACCTCCCTAGATGCCATACTTCTCGTTGGATACACTTCAGTAAAAACTCATTTTGCTAGTACAATATGGTTTGTTTTAGGCTAAAGCTAACATGATTTTATATTCAGATTTTATCTCAAAATATGTCATACTAGTTTGTTGAGGAATCTTACTTATGCATTGTTCATTTCAATCACACTCAAGTGCTACAGGATTTGACATCATTCTGGTATGAGCTAGACTCATTGTTTATCTAACCTTGGCCCCCTTATGGACTATACAAGATGGGTCGACATATTTACTGACCTCTGCAACAACTTAAGCTTTGTACACATAAAAGAAAATTTATGGTTCTCTTCTTATTGGTTTTGGGTTTTGTAGTTTGGATTTAATCATATTTATTTGATTGTTGATGATGAATTAACTTGGCAATATAAGGTTAGAAATTGATAACACTAAATATTCATTCCTAAAGTTTAGACGAAATATAACAATATATAATAGAGAAAAAAACTCAAATCTTGACCCTTTAAATTTTTACTTCAGTGACTTGATCATAATCAAGATCATGAATATTTAGTAGGGATTATTTACTACCACACAAATACAAAAAAAAAAAAGGATCTTCAGACAAGGATTGATTTCAAACTAGAGAATGGAAATCTGAGCATCCTTCAATTCCATTGAATCTTGATGAATTCATGATCCTAGTTAGAAATCCAAGAATCTCGTAATGAATGGAAACCTTAATAGGAAATATAGAAAAAGAATTTTGCACCTTTGGAGGAGATGTATGTAGACCAAAAACATCGTGTTATGTAATATGCATGCAAGTACAAAATTGTTTAATTTAGGTCATGTCGAAATCTCCAGTATAATAACTGGTTTTTTGTCTTTAAAAGAGGAGCCTAACACGGATTTCAGGAAGAAATAATTACTGGCAAAGAACCACTGGAACTTTCAGAGAGTGGGATATTCTGTGAAATCAAAGAAAATTATACGATTATTATTTTCATATCCACCATCCTGGAACCTAAAGGCGCTTTCTCTCTCTAAAATCTCCTTTTCTCTCTCAATATATTTAAAAAACTTTCTCTCTCTATTTAAGAAATGGCAAAGGGCCAAAACATCTGGGGATCAGCTAAATGGCAAGCAAACCATCCTCGTGCAAGGGAAGAAATCAAAGGTCAACTTTTGAAAAACTTCCAGATATTTGATTTGAAATACAAAACTAAATCCATCATAAAAACCTCCATAATTATTCAGAAAATAGCAAAAATATGTATAAAAGCCTATCAATCAATCTGCTCTAAAATGTTTCAGATCTAAGACAAGATTGCAACAAAACGAGAAAGCAAAGAAGGGGGAGGAAATTTCTGAAATTTCAAAGCAGCTATTGCGGATTGGATCAAACCCTAAATCTAGCATTAATGTGTAAACCAATCAAAGAAAAGTATTGTTTGCAAACGCACAGGAAGGAATAAAGGTTCAGATTAGTTTAGTGGGAGAAAGACTGCAGGAGATATACAAATCTACAACATCCAAATGGATCCAAAGACAAAACTGATTCAAAATAATTTGCATTAAAAAGAGAAAAAAAGTAGAAGAAAAGGTTGTAGATTACTTAGAGCTGCTGCAGAATTCATAGAGCTTGCCACGATTGGAGAAGATAATAAGAGCAACCTCAGCATCACAGAGAACAGAAAGCTCATAGGCTTTCTTAAAAAGCCCATTTCTCCTCTTTGCAAATGTCACCTGTCTGTTTATCTTGTTCTCTATCCTCTTGAGTTCTACTCTTCCTCTCCCCATGTCCCGAAATTGATCAAACCAAAACACCCTTTCCCTTTATATTTTTTAAATAAAAAAATAAAAGGGTTTTTATGTTTCTGTATTGGGTCTCTAGATTTCTTGTTCTTCTCTCTTGGGTACCAGCTGATCCTCCTTTCACAGTTGGTACCAGTGGCAACCAAATTTGTGAAAACAAAGAAAAAGTCTGGGAAAGCTGAGAAATCCTAAAGGGAGAGAAGCAGCTTATTAAAGAGGAGAGAGAATGGAGAGAGAGAGAGAGTTTAATGGCTGTCGTCTTGCTTTTGTTCTCTTTTATCCTTGATCTTTTTCTTCTGCCATTACTCTGTCCCGGAAAATGAAATACCCCGTAGGGTTTCTGTTCTTACGGTATTTCCCACTCTCACTCGTAGAGCGTGTTCGTTATTTCTCCACTCTTTCGCTGGACGAAAGAAATATCTGTCCATTTGTAGACGTGGTAGCATCTTGATGTAACGTGTTTCTCATATCGGAAGACAGCACGTGAATTGATGCTGATGGAATTCGGACAATCCGCAGCAGCATCAGCATCAGAGCATCGTCACCAACCTTAAAAATGCCTAGGGTAAAAACCTCAAAGCGAAGTCTACGTGTCATTTTCTAGTTGATCTTCTTCATAGGATAAGAGAATGTGTCGAATACATTTCTAATTAATATTTGAATTTGGTTATAAAATAATAACAATGTGGTTTCAAGTAGAAATTTAAAGTGTTTCATCAGAGAGAATTATAAAACATAATTAACACATCACAAAAGCACACTAAGCGCGAACGTGGACATGACTGGTTCCCTCTATCTGGTTTCAGAGTAGAGCCTATTGGTGTTTGTAACAATGCGAATACATAATCTCACCTTAATTTAATTTAAATAAAGAAATTTTGATTTATGTTAATTTCAAATCAGTAATATAATAAAAATTATAAATTAAAAGCAATAATACAATATTTTTGGCTTTCATTTAAATCTCTACAACTTTCCCCTTGAGTAAGATCTACTGTCTAAGAGATGAACCGCTTCCCATATAGCCCACACCAAGACTACAAAATTTTAATATAGAATTATGGTCACGTCATTTGATTTTAAACCCTAACAAGCTCAAACAATGATGGATTATCACAAACAACCCTCTCCCCCATCAAGAAGGTTCGCATCCTAGTCGATCACATTTCGTCTTGGATCTAATGTAACATTCCACGCTTTACTGAGTAATACAATATTATTTGTTTTAGTTAAAGATTTATAGTACTTTATTATATTTGACCCCAAAACGCATGATACTAGTTGAAAATAAAATGCCGCCTATAGATAGCACCCAAAAATCACAAATTTCCATAGATTGTAGTTACAATCGCAATATTCACTGTTTCCAAAAAGTTGAAAGATATTTTATTTAATAGATCCAATTATTTCACCTTTTCATATATTGGCAGTTACAATTTTCATAAAGAGACTTTCTCTCCTTATTTATTTTGCTAAGGGTAATTGGCCTTTTAAAAATCTAAGACCCAAATTTTGGATCATGCGAGGGGAGTGCATTAGCCAAGAGAAAAGAATTTAACCATAAACTTTCATATCTTTCAAAGGATTCTTTGGATTGATAGTTAGTTGTTGCTACAAGGATTAAATATTCAAGACAAAATATTTTTGAAAGAAAACCAAAATCATATTTCAAGTAAAGAAATCGACATTTAAATTGCTGATACTTTTAGTCTTCAAAGGTGCTTGAGATTTACGTTTTGGACATCTTGAGTGTTAGTTTTTTTGTTTTGGTTTTTTTTTTTTTTTTGTCAGTTCGGCTTGAACCGGAATTGGTTTTGAGAACATTAGTCAATAGATGGTAGAGATGAGGAACCAACCTGTTAGGATCCCTTAAACATCTTTGCCTAGGAGAAGACCCAGAAATATAAGGAAAAGAAATAATCACAATGACTTCATTGAAAAAGAAGAAGAATCCTAGAATGAAGAGTATGATAGTCCTCATATAAGGCACGGTTCTAATGAAGATTTGAAGCATGTTAAGGTATCAATTCCTTCCTTCAGTGGATCTTGTAATAGTGATGCATTTTCGAATTGAGTGGACAAGGTAGAAAAAGTGTTTGATTATTACAGCTATTCAAAGAACGTGAAGTTACAACTAGTGTCTCTAGAGTTAACTTGTTATGCTAGTTTATAGTGGGACAATTTGAAGACACAAAGAAGGTGTGAAGGTGATAAGGCTATTGTGACTTAGAGAGTCATGAATTCTTTGATGAGAAAGAGATTTGTGTCAAGCCACTACAAGTAAGAGTTGTTTCCACAAATGCAAAATTTGAAGCAAAATTCGCAATCGGTTGAGGAGTACCTAAACAAATTTGAAACCCTTAAAATTAAGAGTTGATTGGATGAGCCCGAGGAGCAAGTTATTGCAAAGTTTATAAGGGGCTTGAATAGATTAAATTAGTGATGTTGTGGAACTACAAACTTTTGAAACCATAGATGTTGCTGTCCAACTTGCTTTGAAGGTTGAAAGAGAAGTGAAGAGGAAAGGAAAAGGGATTGTAATCAATTTTCTTAAAAGATCGAGAGTCCCTACAAACCACCATCTAAGGTGGATGATAAGAAGTCTTTCACAAAGAGTTAGCCTACAAAGGGGGTAGAAGAAAAGAAAGTAGTGGAAAATACTACTCGACCAAGATCAAGGGAGATCAAGTATTTCAAGTGCCTTGGATTGGGGCACATTGCTTTTTAATGCCCCAATAGAAGAGTTATAATTCTTAGGGAAACTACGGCGAGATAGTCAGTGAAGATAAGCAAGTGGAGGGACCTTAAATTACAAGAAGAAGTATTCCATGCAAAAGAATGACCACTTTTGATGGTCATCCGAAGAGTGCTCATATCGCAAGCCAATGACGAAGATTGTCAACGAGACAATCTTTTTCACAGCCGATATTTAATCAAGGATAAGGTGTGTTCTCACATAATTGATGAAAGGAGTTGCACTAATGTTGCATCCTGTGACCTTATGGAGAAACTAGGGTTATAGACAACCCTACACCTGAGCCCTTACAAGTTGAGGTGGCTAAATGATTGAGAGGATATTAAGGTCTCCAAGCAAGTGAGCATTGACTTTACCATCCGGGAATACAAGGACAAGGTTCTTCGTGACGTGGTGTTGATGAGTGCTAGTCACCTTTTATTAGGAAGGCCTTGACAATATGATCAGAGAGTAACCTATGATGGATACTACAACTATTACTTCTTTAAGTTTGGAGAAAAGATAATCAAATTGGTGCCAGTCAAGCCAGAGCAAGTGGTTTTAGATGAGGAGATAAGGAAGAAAGGAAAGTTGAAGTCCACTCTTTTCATGTCTAAGAAAGAGTTGAGGAAATCTCTTCTAGATGGAGGACTTCTAATTTTGATGATGTTTCGAGAAATGATGGAAAAATTTGGTGAAATCCCGAAAGAGGTTCGGGCACTCTTGAATCAATACAAAGATGTATTCTCGAAAGAGTTACCTCAAAGATTGCCACCCTTTAGAGGTATTGAGCACCAAATTGAATTACAATTGGGAGCAGTGCTACCAAATCGGCCTTCATATAAAATGAACCTGGAATAGGCTAAGGAACTACACAAGCAAGTGCAAGAATTGCTTCAGCAATGATACATCTGAGAATCTATGAACCCGTGTGCGGTGCCTACACTATTGGTTCCAAAGAAGGACGGAATCATGAGGATGTGTATTGATAGCCGAGTCATCAATCAAATCACAATCAAGGATAGGTTTTTCATTCCTAGACTTGAGGACATGTTGGATAAACTTAGTGGTTCTTCAATTTTTTCCAAGGTAGATTTGAAGAATGACTATCATCAAATTAAAATGAAGGAATGAGATGAATCGAAGACGACCTTCAATACTAAGTATGGACTCTATGAATCGTTAGTCATGTCTTTTGACATTTCTAGTGCCCCTAACACTTTTATTAGACTCATGCATTTTGTTCTTAAAGATTCCTTAAGAAAGTTCATAGTGGTCTATTTTGATTATATTTTAGTATATAGTTTAGATCTCGATTTACATTTGAGTCATCTTATCCTCTTATTTGATACTCTTCGAGATACTAAATTATATGAAAATCTCAAGAAGTGTTCTTTTGTGCAATAGATGATTCATTTCCTTGGTTTCATCATTACCAAGGTGTAACGACCTTTTTGTTCCAGTAAGATATTGTCCGCTACGGGGATTAGATGAACTTCATTCCATACCATACTGGGTGAATATTCGACTCAATCTCGATAGATTTATTTTTTAACAAGGACTTCCCAAATGGTCACCCAACTTGGTACTACTCTCGAACACTCTTAACTTCAGAGTTTTGATGGGATTTGGTGCAATTGTGCTACAAAACGCGTCTTACTTTCTAGTGGAGGCATCTTTTACATATGTTTCGTTTCCATCTTCTCCCAAGCGATGTGGGATTGCACCCGACCCCCCTTTCGAGTCGTCACAATCACACCCCCCCCTTTGGGGCCTAACGTCTTTGTTGGCGATATCTCAGGTTGAGTAGAGGCTCTGATACCATTTGTAACGATCTCTTTTTTCTAGTAAGATATTGTCTGCTTTTGGGGATTGGGTAAACTTCGGTTCATCTCATACTGGGTGAATATTCGACCTAATCTCTCACGGATTTGTTTTTCAACGAGGACTTACCAAGTGGTCACCTAACTTGGTACTATTCTTGCCCGAGCACTCTTAACTTTAAAGTTCTAATGAGATCTGGTGCAACTGTACTACAAAACGCGTCTTACTTTCTAGGGGAGTTTTACTTTCTGCGGGAGGCATTCTTTACATATTTTTCATTTTCATCTTCCCCCAGTGATGTAGGATTGCGCCCGACCCTCATTTCAGTTCGTCAAACAAAAAGGGCACAAAAGTAGATGAAGCTAAAATTGAAATAAAAAAGGATGAAGCTATCTTTTCATCTACTACGATTTAACCCTTGAAATTTAAAGATTGTTTTAATTGTTCATAAGGCTAGATTGTGTTGAAATTTCAGCCTATTTGGTTGCTTATTGAAAAAACACTAAGCGAAAGAAGTAGAGATAAAACTAGATTAACCTCTTCATCTTGACGTTTAGTTGAACATTCGACTTAATTCCCATGAGTTACGTCAAAGGAAGAACGTGGAAATCTCATACTTCCAATCGCGTTCTTCAGTCTTCAGTCTTTTTCCGTTTATTTTGGATGTTTTATATTTATATATCGTCATTTATGTTAGTTGGTCGACCTAAATTTCTTGAGCCAACACTGGAGCTCTAACTTACCAGTGTTGTAGTATTGTGTAATTTGGTGGGAAAGCGCTATAACACCCTAGGTTAGCATTGTAGCGCTCCCTATGGTTTTTTTTTTTTTATCTTCTCTACATGTGTAGTACCATGCTTTGGATGGGCGCCATAGTTCGGAGTAGGGGTGAGAAAAACCGAACCAAAACCAGGAATTGGTGAAATCGGTCTAGTTCTGGTGGGTATTGAGCAAAATAAAACTGAAGTGCAATTCTATTTTATAAGAACCGAATTTATTGGTTCAATTTTTTGTTTGGATCATTTAGAATCGACAGTAACCGAACTGAACAGATCAAGCCCTAATTGGTTCGGTTTTCTACTTCTAGTTCTAATTTCTACTTCTCACTGAGAACTGAGAAGTTCTCAATTCTAAGTCATAAGTAATTTCTTCTTCTCCCAAGTCTGAAGCTCACTGGCCGACCGACAATTGAACTCGTTCACTTCCCTCGAAAACTTCTCGACTCTCTGGCTAGCGCTTCTGTTGTTCTTTCTCCCACTAGGCACCAAGTGACGGGTATGTTCGTTCTATTCTTTGCTGTTCTTTCGTTCGTTTTGTTTTTTGTGCTTGGGATGAGGAACAACTCTGTGTTTTTCAACTTTTTTTTTTTTTGGTTTTTCACATTTTTGGTAAAAGGTACTTCAATTCAAAACCAAAAAACAAAAGATTAAATTTTCATTATGCTTTGGGAGACTTTTTGGGCGTGACAGAGAACAATTTGTTTTTTATATCTTCTTTATCATTTTCACAACATTTTGTGTTGTTTTATTGTGTTATTTTATTGTTGTTAATTTCGTGGTATTCATTCTCCAATTTATTATTAAAATATTTTTTTTTAATAATCTGACGAATCGGAACCAAACCGATAGTTTCGGTTACAGCTGTTTCGCCGACCAGTTTCAGATCAAATCCAAAAAATCGGTTGTTTGTCAATTCGGTTCGATTTTACTCCAAAACCAAACCGTACCAAGAAATGCACACCCCTAGTTTTGCGTCTTGGCAATAAAATTTTCTTGTGAGTGTTAGAACGCTCTGAATGAGCGTTGCAGCCTCCGTTGCATGATGTACCATTGAAGTTATTGGAAATTTACAATATACCCTCACAACTTGGCCTTGCGCTTTGATCATCTGGTTCAATTACATAAAAAATAACCCGAAAACTATATTAGTAACTCTCTAAAAAAAACACGTTTTAGAACACTTAGTTTTTCGATATAAAATCAACTCATCATGGGGTTTTTCTATATAAAATCAACTCATCAAGGGTCAAACTAAATTAAATCATGAGTTAACTGTTCCTAAGTTTTGGGATTGGAACCGAGGATATTGGGAACTAAAACATAACTTGATATCCACTTCAGTTCCTAACTAAAAATAAAAACCAACTTTATTAAAATATAAAAAAAAAAAAATTTAGAGTCAAGTTTGTACAAGTTTCGTTGGGTCTTGATCCAATTTAAGCTGAATCACAGGTTAATTTTGAGTTTGTTGAGCAGAGTTTGAATCATACTTTATAATTCAAGTTTAGATTTACCCTGTTTCCATACAAAACTTGCAAACCAAATCATGGAAACCCATTTGGAGTCTGTTTGTACCCACCCCCCCTTTGCAATAGAAACCGAGCAAATGAATTCAACACTTTCCTCATTCTTCTCCCCAAGGGAGATCATGAATACCATCAAATGTGACCCTATTTAAGAACATCTTTAATAGTTGTTACTTCCCCATTTGAACTGAAACGACACAACAGGAATTCACAGTAAGCATCTGTAAATTGTAAATCACAAACTGGACAGCATCAAATCAACACAACTCAACTTCTAATACACTGTTATATTATGTAGTGTTAAATGACAGAAATGACCGAGATAATCGAAAGGAAAACAAGTATATAAGATAAGGATTAAGCTGTCTCCCATTGCTTTAAACTTTGAAAAGGCATCACCGGTTCTCCTAATCCCGGGAAAGTCGGTTTACCTTTTCATAGTTTGGGTGATCCAAAACCCTAATCTCATTATTAAAAGTTCTTAAACCTGTCCTTAAGTAGGAAGATGAGATGTATATAGAAGGCAAATGGGGCTCGTCTTTTGGTCCACCACCCATTATGAATCTTTCGAACCAGACTAGACAACTCGTGAAGGGTGAAACCATATATTCCACAACAGATAAAGATTAGGGTAAGCCTCTGCGACCTTAGGGTATGATATTTAATGATTTAGAGGGTCGTATAAGGATGGCAAGAGAGATGATTAAATGTCCTACCATAAGCTGCAATTGTTCTGTCAGTTCATTTACTTGCCTCCATTTTGCAAAAGAAGAGATGAGAGGAAAGGGATTGAGAAATCAGAATATTCATGTCCTTTCAGAGCTTTTTCCCAGAGACAGCTTTCAACCCACACTATCCCAAACAGCTTGCAGGCCATTCATTTTGTTTAGAGAGAGAAACTGTAAAACCTCTGTCTAGAAATAGAATCGAAAACCGGGAGAGGTGAGGAATCGGAAAAATAACAACCCATTAGTTTCCTTCCGGTATTGTATTTCGTCTGAAAATCTAGAGAGAGAAGACATGAGTTTGTACAGGGAGTAGAGAGAGAAATCAGTTAAAAAACAATTGTCTATAACCAAACTGTCCAGAGATGAGAAAGAAGCTGTTTTCACAGAGCTGATAAAAAAGCCTGACTGACGTTCTAGTGGAAACGTGTCGTCTTTTCATTAGTCCTTTATTTTCGAAAACCAGGAGATTGAAATGGAGTTGTGCGTACACTTCACTGCGACGCTTCTTCCTACCCGAGTTATCCACGTGGCATGATTAGACAGGTGATGCACATACAGCAGCCGGCAGACTGAATGGCGACGACGCGTGCTCTTGTCCTTGCAACAATTGGGAAGGTAAAATATAATTGAGATATATTAATAATATTTAATCATTTAAAATACTATTTTTTTATATTTAAAATTTACATCTGGGATTAGTTTGATGAAAGTTAAGAAAAAAATTCTCAAAATAATTTTATCCCAAAAAAATTTAAACTATTGAAAACGAAAAAAAAAATTCCTGATTGTTAGGGAGATTTTAAGAACGGTCTCCGATTCTAAAAGAAATGGGTGTTCACCCTTCATTCACTCTTTGTTCACCTTCCATTCTTATTCATTTACGTAATTTATAAGATAATTTAAAAATTAAATATATCATATATTTATTATATAATGAAAAAATAATATGAAAAATTTTGTAATTTTTTAATATTTATGTAATTTATTATAATTTTATTAATTATTTTATAAAATAATTATAATAAATTATATAATTATTAGAAAATCATGAAATTTTTTAAATTATTTTTTCAAAAAGTGATAAATACGGATTAAAACTTTCAAGAAAATTAAATTTTTTTTTGTATTTTTTTTAAATTAATACTCGTTTCTTCTTCATTTTATTTTATAAAGTCAAGAAGGAATATGTAAAAAATACCAAACGTTATTCAATTTACTTGAAAGTTTAACCGCATGTTTAACACATCATGAGACGATAATATGAAAAATTTTATAATTTACTAAAACTTGTATAATTTATTATAATTATTTTATAAAATAACTAATTAAAATTATAATAAATCATGTAAATGTTAAAAAATTACGAAAATTTTTAAATTATTTTTTCATTTATATGGTAAATATGTTGTAAAAATTTCAAGTAAATTTAATATTGTTTAGTATATTTTATTTTTAAATTAATTTATAAATCACGGAGGTGAATAAAAACAGAGGATGAACACCCTCCTACAAAGGATTTTTTTTTGTTGGTTTTTAATAGTTTAAGATTTTTTTTTTTTTAAGATAAACGTATTTTGATGATTTTTTTTCAAATTTATCTAAAGTTAAAATACATTGAAACCTGGTATCTATAATTTGTAAACAGTGTGTCATCCCCACTCTCTTAATGGGCTTTTTGAAACTTCTTTCCCTCTTCTTTTGTTTCTTGTTTTCTTTGGCACTTACGAACTCAGTTTTAGTAAATTGGTAGAATTTTTCTTATTTCATTTTTAGCTAAAACCTAAACAATAAAATTGTACAAAATTCAACCCAAAAAGACCTAAAATATTACACTTTCTATTTGATTTTGGGCTTCAATTCTAACAATTTCAAAGAAATGCAGGGAGTAGAAAGACATCAGAATGTAGTTTTATTGTAATAAATCTCATGTGAGGGGGGTGGCTAGATTAAAAATACATCTGAATCTTAAAAGGCAGCAGTTGACCAAACACAATAATTAAAAGATAATGGGATTTGTTGAAGATTGTCAAAACTTGAGTTATGCTTTGCCATTGGGTAATTTAGCAGAAACTCCAGCTGGGTTTAGCTCATCCCAAGCCTCAACCCACGTAACCATGGCATCCCCCAGTTTGTTGAAGTAAGGATCGACCTTTCCAAGCTTCTCCTTCACTTGCTTCGACAGCTCGATGTAGCATTTCTGCACGGTGGTGCAGTCTTTCGGGAGTGAAATCGCTTGAAAAAATGGAATTATGTCTTCCTGCCAGAATATTCCTTTGTATTCCTTCTTCAGATTCACAAATGGATTGCTTGCCTTGCTGTGCCAAATGTATGGTAGACCTGTCTTCACCCCCCATCCTAAATGATCACAGATCACCTGAAAACACGAAACGTCGATGTTTAAAAATATAGATGATTAAAACGAAAAATAAATTTATGAAAACAAAGTGTCAAAGCTACATTTTTCAATTCTCAAAATTTTTGTAACTTTTGGGAAAAAAAATGACGATTAAAGTCATGAAATAAACACTTTTGATCTTTAGCAGAGCAATATCAAATATAACCTGATGGGTTTTGTCAAAAAGGTTACCTTGATACACCAGCCGGCCCACATATCGTCGTATCGTCCGATGGGCTGGCCATCCCCCATGAGTCCAAAGTACATAGCTGGGCCAATGAGCTCCCGGTCGAAAGCCAAGTTCATCCCACACATTGGGAACAAGGTGCCCTTCGGTATCGTAAGAACGGCATCCACGTACCTTTTCAAAACCATAGAATTGATCAAATAAAATATCTTCTATACGCTACGATAAGGAATGAATTTCAGAAAAAAAAAAAAAAAAAAAAACAGAGAAAATACAGAATTCACTACCTAGAGTTCCTCTCCAATGGCTTCACAAGCTGTGTAGGAGCATCATAATCCGGAATGTTGAGCCAGAGTCCGTGAGAGACAGCCGTGGGTACACCCTCTCGGAGGCTGAAAGGGTAGCCACGGACATAGTCCGCGCCTTCTCTGAAAGGATCATAGAGAGTGTTGAAGAAAAACGGCGTTGAGGGGCAGAGGAGATTCTTGATATGCTGCTCGAGTGCATTGATCTGCTTACCAGTTGGGTCCTTTGCAACCTGAATTCAACATACCGTCAGTTTCCAGGCTGAAAACAAGCAAAGGCTTTGAGTTTTGGTAAGGTGCGTTTGAAAAATCAAATTCAAGGCAATTACCAATTAATGGGGAGTCCACATACTGTATCAAAAGATGACCCGTTTTATCCCTGATCTAAAGAAATCATGATCATAGATCAAGAACAATGATTCCGCTTATAATTTCACGATTGGACATTATAAATCACTGTCTGAAAGTCAATTTTCGAATCATATCACTAAAACTGAACTGAGGAAAGCTAAGAAAGAAAGATCCAGTTGAAATTGAAAAATGCCTAAAACCAAATGCATAACAAATTAGGAATCAGTCCGATCAAATCACACAAACTCGAGAACAGCCTAAAAAAATTGATATCCGAATGTTCTTACCCAAAGAGAAGAAAACCCAGAAACAGAGAGGAAAAGTACTCACAAAGCAGTCGTCGTCAATTGTGTAAATATACTTCTTCTTAGACACCATGTAACCGAAGCATCGACAAGCAGAATCCTTAAACGAAATGCAAGAAGATCGAGGACCCAAAATTCTATTAATATCATTACGATTGTAGAGCTCATAATCGAAACCATCAGGAACCCTAATGGTCTTGGTGGGATCACCGTCCTGAACAATAATCAGATGGTACGGCTGAAAGAAGGGTCTCCACATCTCGAGGAAATCCAGGTTTCTGATAGTCGGGATGACGATATCAAGCTCATCTTTCAACAATGGCGTGGCAGGAGAGGAGGCTCCGGCCATAGTTGATGCAGAGAAAGGAACAAATCTCAGATTCAGAGAGAAGAAGAGAGAAATGTGGAGGTTCTTCGCCGGTAGGACCAAAATGGTAACGCATATAAATGGAAAGGGGAGAGCGTGGCACGTGCGAAGCCGGAGAGTTAGGCGAGAGAGAGTGTAGTGAGCTAGACGTGTCTGAGTTTCAATGGCGATTGGAAGCAGTCAAAAGCAAGTAGCCTTAGATTGTGGTTTGTGGACGACGACTATGGGTTTGTGTTAAAAAACTACTCCTCTTACCATGCTACGCCAGTTCATGGCATTTCATGGACCCGCACTCTTCTCCACCATCCAAATTTTTAAATCACAATCAGGATCACGCGATAATATTACTTAACTTAATTATTGATTGAAGATTAGTCAATGATACATCATAGTATAAATTAAAAATGTACATCAATTGTTACGTATTAGAAATCACGAAATCAATAAATCATAGCAAATATAATTTCGAATGTTGTAGATTAGGCCACTTTGAATGTCTTTCGGCCAAAATATGAACTCATGTCACGTTTTACATATGCTCCAAGTTATTATCCACTATGGAAAAAAGGTTGGTCATAACTCACTCATGGTCGGTTGGGGGGGGGGGGGGGGGGGAATGCTAGTTGCATTTCAACATGGTAGGGGTTTATTTATTTTAATTATTTACGTTGTTAATTGAAATGGACTTTATTTATTATTAATAATATTAATTAATAAGGTTCATCTATTTTATGTTTCATCGGATTCTGAGGTGTGTGAATAGCTGTTTAATATTTCAACTTAGAATAATTTTATTTGAAAATATATCTTTTACTAGCAATAATAATTTATAGGTAAAATTTAAATTATGTTAGTAAGCAATCTAACTGTTAAACTATTATCTACTAACAAATTTACATTTACCATCTCAAAGTCTAACATCGAAGAATTTTTTTTTATTCTTCAATTTTCAAGAGCTAAATCCACTCCGCGAACGCTAAATTCTGAGAATAATTTTTGTTTTGAACACCAAGAAACATAAAGCGAAAACCTAGTCTTGAAGCAATGTTTGTCAATATTAACTGTCGAGCTCCTAGTCTTAAACGAGGATGTATGCTGCGAACTTTAGTGGCTCAATTCGAACATCTAAAAATGAAATAGAGGAAAAAAATTCTCTAGAGCGAAATTTTGAAATTTAATACAGACGGTAAAGAATGAACTACAGTTTGAAAAATACATTGAGCGTAGGACTTTTAAGAGCGACAAGCCTTGTGCTATAGTCTAATGATCTTTTTAATCATAACCCTTTTATGATTTAATTTGTAAGTTAATTAACAAGGCACGTAAAATGTACAACCGCTCTACGTTCAATAAAAAGCAACATTCTAACTTAGTAAGCTTAAGTATATTATTATTATGTTAGATTACAACTATAAAGTTGAGAGTGAAGCGGAGTTTGCGTTGAGGAAGAATAGAAAAGGTGTGGAGATGGAAAGTTAAAAGTGTGTAATTAATTGCTTGCGTTTAAACAAAGATATAAAAATTTATTAAATTACATACAATCTCCAAATATATGTATGCATGTGTAACATCTGAATAATTAATTATTTAGGGTAAAGTTTCTTGAAGAGAACTTCATTGTTCTTTAGAGAAGAAGTTGTTGATGGTCGCCATGATCTCCGGTGGATGTGTCCGTAGGAAGCGGCGGAGGCCGTGCTGCGCATACTTCTCTCCCTCTTCTTCATTTTCAAGAATTCCCATTTTCCGATTAGCTTTATTAATTCTAAAAAATAAAATTAGATTGTCTCGAATAATGATTTTTGGAATAATTAAGTAAAATAATACAATAAAAAATGGGGTTTTATTGTACCTAACATCTGGGTTTAATAGAGCATTCCTCCAAAGTTGAAAGGTGCACATACTCGTCACAAAGGTCATAGCTGCCAATAGTGGGTATACCTGGGATTAAATCAAAGAAATTTTTGAATTTTTGAGAAACAATGAAAACGACCCGTAATTAAAAATAATAATTTAAAGAAAATATTTTATTACTTTTATATATCTATAAAAGACAATATTATTTTCCCCATCCACTGACCTAGATATAAATAACAAAAAAGAAATTAGATACATTATAAGTAGGGGTGAAAATCGGTTCGATTAAAATAAAAAACTGTAACAGAACCAAACCAAATCAATTTCAAAAGCTTCAATTTTGTAAAACCAATTTTGGAACCATACCGAAACACAGTTCCTTCTTTAAAAATCGATCAAAATCAAATGCGGCCAGATTTATTATATTTATATAATTTCGATTTTTTATATTGAAAATTACAAATTATGCAATAAAATTGGTCAAAACTGCCCAAATCAAGTGAAAACCGGACAAAACTGACATAAAACCAAGTTTAAACCAAAAAAACTATGAACAAAAAATATCAACATGGTTCAAGTTTGGTTTCAAAGCCCAATCAATTCGGTTTCGATTTCAATTCTAATCGAGGGTGGAACCAAACCGAATTAAACCAAACCAAACTTATTTCACCCCTAGTTACAAGGAGTCATTGTTCAAGATTAAAGAGAAATTACATATCGAAACTAACAGGTCTACATAACAACCATCGCATGTGTCGGTTTTCGGACGACATACTTTTCGAGTTAGACAGAATAGAATTGGAAAGACAAACCCAAAAAGTGCAGAAGAAATCAAGGAATACAAAGAGAAAAACGAAGGAATAATAAGAGTTGGTCGGTTGATACCTCGGGCCTCATCCACCGACCCATTTGGCGCAGGCAGGCTGGCTCGCTGGTTTTGAAAAATAAAGGGAGTGAATTGTTGTGAGATTACCAAGTCTGATTTATAGAGAGCCGAATGGAGGAAGGGTCAATCAATGCCTTCCATTTTAAACTCAAAAACCATGAGCTTCCAGCCTCTTGTTTTCTTTGCTTCTCATTTCCAAACTTTTGACCTAGAATCAACCGATGGTTCTTTGGAAATTTAATTGAATATCAAGTAGTCTTTGTATTATTTTTAGACAACTAATCTCGTAAACTTGAGGACGTAAAAATCTTTTCTCGTGTTGAATTTTTCATCTTGATTTTCTCTGGAAGCTTCTAAAATTACAAAAATTGTTCTATCAAGAATGATTTCTCCGTGAAAATTATCAAATAAATAATATCCCGTGATAAAAACATGACATTTGACAACTCTAATGACTAGATTAAATGTCTAATACTCGTAAATTCAAAAATTTATTTGTTCTTTACGCTCAAATTTAATTGGTACTATTCATTTTACCCTTCAGTTTAATATACTGATTGAAAGGTTTATTTGGTCAGACTCAATCCTTGAGAATAGAAGCAATGTCTTCGCGCCTATCATTGATAGTACATTTTTTTTATAAATATTTAAGAAACATACATTGTTTTCATGTTTTGTTGAAGTTAGTTTATTTCTTTTTTTATTATTTTACGAACTTATTCTTCATATATATATATATATATAATATACTTTTTTATTCGTATATTCTATACTCTACTTTCTCTGTTTTGCCGATGCTTCTAATTTAAATTACCAAAATAAAATTTAAGGTCCAATTTAAAATAAATCTTAAATTATCAATTTTTTTTTTAAAATATCACAAAATTTACTATTCATAAAAAAAATCTCAAAATATTGAAACTAGACAATTTAAATCTTGAGAAATGGTCGACAGACAATCCTCCTTAGAGAGATCGGCTCGTCCAAGTAGATCGATCGACCTTGGGACAAATATAATTTTTTTATACAAATTGGCCATAGGACGGCCAGTTCACTTGTAAACCAGCCAGCCCGTAGCTAAAATATTATTTTTGTTTATTTTTGAGACGCGAGACGGCCAGTTCAATTGAACCGGCCTTCCCATATTATTCCAAACTCGTGACCTTTGTCACGCGAACTGAACCGGCCAGCCCCCCTCCACTAATGGCCAAACCTGTGATTTAATCACAGAGTTTAGAATGTTATGAGGGGGTTGGCCGATCCAGTCCCTCCTCTCCTTATTTATAACACATTTTCTTCCATTTTAAATCACACCAAACTTTTAACATTCAATACTCTCTTAACTAGTTGATTGCTCCGGCGATATTCTCTGCGTTTACCGGCGAGGTACTATTTTTTTTATTTTATTATTTATTTTATTTATGGTTTGAATAGTTGAGTATTGTTCTATATATAAGACGATAGTGAGTTTATTTGAAAATTTTACCATATGTTCGACATATCATGGAAAGATAAGTTGAAAAGTTTCGTGATTTTGTAACACTTGTACAATTTATTGAAATTTTAGTGAATTATTTCATAAAACTAACGTAAAAAATTGTATAAGTGTTAGAAAGTTACGAAAATTTTTAAATTATCTTCCCATAATATAGTACAAATGTATAAAATTTTCAAATAAATCCAATACCGTTATGTGTTTGTTTCGAATTAATTAATTTATAACATATCGTTCAGGTATTATTTTTTTCGTTATGTTTCAAATATTTGAATATTGTTATCTACGTAAGTGAATACTTTTTGCTCTCTCCGATGAGATTTGTCCGCATTCATTAGCTAGGTATAAAGTTTGTTTTGTTTTTTTTAGCAGATATTTATCTATTATACTATATATAACTGAATCACGTCTATTATCGCTTATCATACCAGTTATTAAGTGGTGTAATTGTACTATGTAAAAAAATTATATCTAGAACACTGAAATTTAAATAGACCGTTTATGACCCTCCAGCTTTTCCTGAGAACTTATTTGAAAAGAAAATTCTGTTTAGAAGATTGTCAAGTACACTCTTTCTTGGGAATTTTCCTGATTAGTACTCTTCACGTTTTGACTTTTTCATTTATGTAATTTTATAGCCTGTCGAACACAATTAATTTTTTTAACAATTTTTTTTATATTTTATTATGTTTTTCTGACTTATATAATATTTATTTTAGTATTTCTAATTGCATTGATGTTTTATTTATAATGTCATAATTACATAACTCACGAAATTTTTTTATACGTGAACTTGGCGGTATATTGGCATGAAATTTTTAAATGAAACTTGTCAGAGGAAATTTGAGCAAGATTTGCAGAACCACTTACTTAATTTTTGCATGAAGATCGATTTTAGAAGTTGAAAGTCGTTGAGAATAAAAGAGCTAATTGACACCATTGGCTTAGGCGAGATCAATGCATTGACTGGCGATACCTGCGAAATAATAGTTCGCTTGTTCTATACGAACTTGACAGCATCCAGGAAAAATGAGGTGTTGACTGGTTTGAGGACGTACATCCTTGATAGGGAGTTCATGACACGTCCGGAGACGATGAATGCAGTGCTAGGGTTTAACATAGAAGGGGCAGAACATTATTACCACGCTTCCCAAGAATGTCTTTTCTTCACATTGCCCGAAAGAATAGAGTTTCTTCAGATAATTCATTGCAATTCTGACATTAGAAGGTTCGTAAAGCCACGTTCGAAGAATTTGAATATTAGAGGTCGGGCTATTCGCAATATTCTTATAACACCCAAAACTTTTATCAGTTGAATAGTTATGCATGTATTTTTATTTTAGTCAAAATTGATAAATTAGGAAGATGAAATAAAAGGAAATGTGCATAAAAGAAAATACTGAAATTTTTAGCTAAGACAGGGAAAAAAAAAAAAGATTTTTGCTGGGTGTTAAGGTTGACGGAATTGCTGAATTTTTTTAAAAGAAGGTAAAGCTCTGTGCAGGAAAGTGTGAGAAAAAGAACATTATAGGGAGTTTGACAAAGTCAAACAATATGCCTTGCTGAAATTTCAAATTTTCGGACGTGGAAGGTTGTTTTTTCAAAGGAATTTGCTGAATATTAAAAAGGGATGAAGGATGCCTTGTTGGTTTATACAACCATGTGCCACCTCTCACTCCTTTATATTTATTTATTAGAGTTGTTTAATGAAAAAAAGAAACCTGTTCTATTTCTCTCTGCTACGAAACCCTCATCTCCCTCGTTTCTCTTTATCAGCAAAAAGCTTTCAGCAAGAAAGCTCAAACCTTCTTCAAGATTTCAATTAAGGTAAGATGAAAGTTTGGTTGGTGTTTATATGTTAGTTAGTTTATAGGTTTTATTGGAAGTTTGATGAAAGTTTTGGAGGGGTTTATCAACCCTAATTGGTAATCTGAAAATGTTGAATACTTTGCTGATTTCTTCCATTTTGTAAGATTAATTAAGCTATAACAACGTATTGGATGGTTTTATTGGAAAGAAGTGGAATGTCGTTGAGTTTGTGAAAAATTTGAAAATTTGGTTTAAAACCAGGGCAGTTTCCGAGATGGATAATTTCGGCCACGATGTTGTGTTTAGTTTATTTAATGGATTTTAATATGAGAAATTAGACACTTTAAGGTCTACGAAGGCTTTCGAATCAATGAATTTGGACATATATACGAATTGTTACGAATTTTTGAAGTTGGACGATATAATGGTAAATTTGAGAATTTGTTGAAAAACTGTATGCATTATGGTTAGCATATGCATATTCGATTGAATTGAATGCTTGGAACTAGTGAAAACTTATTGTGATTATGTTATGGAATTTAAGTTAATAGATATCGTTTATGCTTTAGGTTTTAAAGGTTGCTTAGATTTAGCGTACGGATTGAAATAAGTTGACTACAGATCCGGTAAATAATGTATGGATGTGTGTTGCCATTTTTGGCATACATAACAGAATGCTAGGTTATTTTATGTTTTATGTGTCTGCATTATGTCATGCATCATGTTTTAGAAAAACGTACGAAAATGAATTTATGCATAAGTTTTACAAAAGTTATGAAACAATATGAAATGAAAAGAACGAGTTGAAGGAAGTAATTCGCCCTTCAATGCTCTAGAATTTAGCTCTGAATGAAGTGATCACCCCTTCGGTGATTAGAGATCACAGTTTTAATAGAATCTTTTTCCCCTACTGTAGCTTTGGAGAAAAAAATAATACGCTCTCCAATTATTAGAAGAATTACAGTTAAGTAGAGTTACCGTTTTCTACCCCTGATTAGCTTTGTAGGATGTGATCCTCCCTTCAGTGATTGGAGATCATCTTTGGTGGAATTGGATTCTCCTAATACAAACAACGATATGAAAATAGTAGAAACAAGCATCTTATAGAAATTGTTTTTCAGTTTCTCTATTTTCATTTAAGCATTACTTATTGAGTATTAGTATTATTAGATGAATTCTGTGATGTAGACGAAAAAGAACCAACAAGTGAAGCCCATGACATCTTACCTGATTAGGCAAGATGGTTGGGAGAGCATAGCCGTGACAGTGACGGGGGGTTGTTGTACAGGCGCTATGTAACCGTGGGCGAGATAGGTATTTTGATAGGTGTTTTTATGGTTATATAAAAACCTATGACATCTTTAACAGTTTTAGAAAACAAGTTTTGATGGAAATAATGTTTTGATGGTAGGTTTAGGATTTTAATGCTTAAATGTTCACAAGTTTTGGGAATTTGGGAATTTGTAAGAAACGAAGAATGGATTTTAAAAATTTTAGTGTAGCTGATCGATCGGCCACCATTTTGTTCAGAATCCGAGTTTTAAAATTTAAACAGATCGGTTGTTGTATATTCGACGCTGTTCTATATATATATATATATATATATCTTCCGCTACGCATTTCAAACAATTTCAAGGTATAAGATTTTATTTTACGAAACATTTTAGATTCAAAGAAAAATTTTAAATTTAACTGAATTTTTCGAACAAGATAAGGATAAGTTACGAAAGTATAATAGCGACTCGGGCTCAGACAACTCGGGGAGCTACAATCCTAGCCTACACCATTTTGTCGCGAGATGGCTATCGACATCTTGTGAGTTACATAGACATCTATGTCATGTAGAAGTTATGCAACATGAAGTCTTTTGACCATGCCTTCTTGATTTTAAGCCACATACGTGTAGTTGAGCAAACACCCAAGACAAATCTCCCGTACAGGGCACTGATTGTGAAGATCGTCAAGCGCGCAGGGATTCAGATACCAGATGGCGAGCAGAGAATACCCATAGATCCACCGACGTATTTTATATGACTCAGTTGACACGGATGGGTCTTGTTGAAGTCGATGACTCTTGAATACGGAAGAGCCAACATGGGACATCCACCTCTCGGGCAATGTCTATGGATAAGACCACATTGCCGTCATTTACCCCCAAAGAGGAGGAGGCTAGAGACAGGACACCATATAGTATCTGCAACACATGTACCAGATGCAGCAGACGCACCAACAGCTGTACCAGGTGCTTAACATACAACAGAGCTAGCAGTGAGAGATGCAGCTCCTCATAGGCAGAGTGCATGAGCTCGTTGTGGGATATCATGGGGTGATCGTATCTCAAAGAGAGGTGACTGAAACCCAAAACTATCTCACCGAGTCATATAAAGAGGTGGATGAGAGGTTCCAACATTAGATAGAGAACAACGACGATAACCCGCCGGCATAGTTTATTTTAGATTTTGTACGTATATTTTTATGTACTTTAATTTTATGTCGTGTGATCTATTTTTTTAATAATGGATCTTTTAGTATAAGTTTTATATTTGGTGATGTATCTAAATATCAAACTAATATATTTACAAGTTAATTTATCTATGAATGAAATAAATAAATTTATCTAAAAGGTTTATTTTAATATAAACCTCAAATTATTATTTTTTTTTTTTTGCAAAAATTCACAAAATTTACTATTCATCGAATGAAAATAAATAATGAAATTAGACAATAAATAATTACAATTTAAATCACCTTCAAAGAATAAATGAATTAAATACTTAGTAGTATACAAAAAATTATAAGCCACAACGCAAAAAAAAAAAAAAATTATTGCACCGAGCCTTAGCCGACGAACATCCAAAAATTCATGTCGCGACCGCATTCCGAAGATTCTTGCACATAATGAAATGAAACTAGAATAAAAAACAAGACGGTGTGTTTATGGATGGGAGAAATGTGGCCAAATATACCTACGTTCCATAATATGTGTTGAAACTCATGAAAGTATCAAGCGAAACAACACTTGCAGTTGATCCTCTGTTGGGACAAGTGCGAGCATTATATCTCTACTGTTGATATATACGACACCTCACAGTGGAGTTCTTCTTACAAACTCTCGATCTTGACGATTCTACAACATCTCGCACTCGTGTGTTCTTTAGTCTACAAGGTTGGCGCTTTCTCTTGGACGGGAGGATTTCAGCCATACTTTCTATGGGCGGCTACATTAACTGGCCCCCCATGAGATGAATGTAGTTAGAGTACATCTGCAATTAGGTTGCCCGGTGGTAGTATTTGTGCACGTAATTTTCCGATGCTACTCTCATCTAATGCATGCAAGGAAAGACGTGGACACACGAGATTCCAATAAGCTCTCACCTGGTATAGTTGCACACACCTAAATCCATGTCGACAACAAATTGTTCGTATCCGTTGCTGACCTCAAATTGTCTACCTCCCACCCACTGAGCATTCCAATTTCCATATACATTTGTTAGATTGACAAGCTTTTTCTTGATTTGGGGGGCACAGGAAGTCTATCGAATTCGCTACCTTCTCAAACTTTGTCACAATACAAGTCATTAAATGCTTTTAGATCATCTCGAACATGGTCAGAATCAGTTTGTCCCTCACCGGCAATAGAAGTGCATTGAATGACTCGCACAAATTATTTAAACCTAAGTTGCACTTAGAAATCGATCAGAAGACGCAATTAGCTCAATATTTGGACTCTTTTCGTCACAGATATGCTTCTATCTCCAGGCTAAGTCGATGCAATTTTCTCATTTCATGCTTGAAATGGGCCTCCGTTTGCATCTCAATACGATCGACCCCGAAATTGATTTTAGAAATTTGCATACATATGTCGAAGGCAGAAGCAGTGTTCGGCCTGTTTGAGTTCATCTTGAACAACTTTTTTTAACCCTTAATATTTGAATACCCATAACAGCGTTAGTAATGCAATATTACTACCGAAACGACCCAAAATTTGAATGACAAAATAGAAATGCATTTCACATTCTGTCGATACGAGACAAGTGTCCACCCACGCCCCAGCTTATTGTTTATGTCTTGCTTCAATATTTGCAAAATCTATGTCCATGAGTCCACACATTCAGATTCAACGTTGATAATAGCAACGACATATATTCTATCGCTGCCATCAATACTGATGGTTGTGAGTAATTGGTCGAGACACGACTCATTCAGATGACAGTCATCCAAACATATAACATATCTATCACACTGTAGCAACCATGCCTTGCAGGCAGTCATGCATATATAAAATATTTGGAATCCCAACTAATTAGGGTCCGCTGGGTTACCATCAATTTTTACTGTGCTACTTGAATTTGATCTGAATATCTCGGCTGCATAGGACTACATTTGCTTGTATTATTCGTCGCACTTCCCTTCGTTGACGGTTCGAATTGCGCTTCTTGCTTTGATGGCAAGACGGGGTAAAATGTTGACACTGAAATTCTTCTTTACTGTCTCGATAATAGAAGGGATGTACCAGATAAGTTGACTTTTAAACATGTCCAAGTAATGGTTTGCCACCCATTTTGATGAAGCATGTCGATTCTTAACTTTCCTCGAACAACTGTGAGTATCGATAAAACTCTTGATTTGAAATGTCTCATCGTCTTGCATTTTCGAAGCATACAATCGCCACCCACGACCGTCTTGACACTCAGTCGCACGTTGCTTTTTTTCACTTTTAGTGAATTTTATACCATAACCGTTTTTCAACGAATATACTCTTATTTCATCCTTAATTGTTTCTATAGAAACATATTTTCTTTCCAAAAACAATCATCTTGAGATTTGTTGTCTTACTAGTCTGCTTTCTACCTCTTTGTCATCTGAGCCGACCGGGGTTTGAAGCTCGTTGTCAAGAGTTTTGGACGTCGAATACGCTCATGTTGCTTCATTGTTGTCTGCCTAGCGAACGTTCGTAACTTACCATATGCATGCGTGTCGTCCGCATACCAATCCATTTCGGCATCACTAGCTGATCTTTCGTTCAAATTAATCGATTTATTTAATTCGAAATCCATTGTCGCTGCTAATATAGAGCAAAATATTAAAATATTATAAATATGAAAAAATAAAATAAAATATCTTTTTTTTTGGAATTTACATGGAAACAACAAATATGTTTGTATAAAATACAATAACAATAAAAATCGTTAGTTAATTACAATTACAATATAACATTGATGTAAAAATTTTATTATAATATTATTACATCAATGCAACTAAAAATATTAAAATAAATATTACATAAGTGAGAAAATTATAATAAAATGTAGAAAAAAAAATTAAAATAAAATTAATTATGTTCGACAGTCTATAAAATTAAATAAATGAAAAAGTCAGCGCAGAGAGTACCGATAAGAAAATTTCTCAAGAAAGACTGTATTGGATAATCTTCTAGAATTTCTTTTTCAAGTAAGTTTTCAAAAAATACTGGAGAGTAAAAACAATCTACTTAAATTTCAGCATCAGAGACAGAATTTACTTACACAGTATAATTACACCATTTAATAACATGTACAATAAACGATAACATACTTGATTAAGTTACTTACAGTATAATAGATAAATATCTCTTAAAAAAACAAACTTCATACCGTTAAACACAAAGAAATATCGCCAAGAAGAGCAAAAAGTTTTTGTTTTATATAGATAACAATATTGAAATATCCAAAATATAAATAGAATAAAATAAAAACTTTATACCAAACATGTAAACGCGAAAAAATATCATCGAAGAGAGTAAAAAATCTTCGTCTTATATGGAGAACAATATTCAAACATTCGAAACATAAATAAAATAAAGTAAATACTAAAAAAAAAAAAATATACCGCACAGGTTAAAAGCTGAGAAATATTGTGAGGAGCAAGCAATTAATTGAGAGTGTATTGAAAATTCATTGTGATTTTAAACGCTTGGAGGGGGAGGACAAAATCCTCAGGTTGACTGGTCCACTTAGAAGAGTAGGCCCCTCCGGGGAGGACGACCTGCCGACTATCTCTCAAAGTTTAAGTTGTGTATTTTCACTGCTTTGAAAGTTTTTTTTTCGATGAATAATAAGTTTTACAGTTTAAAAAAAAAAAAGAGAGATAATTTGAGATTTATTTTAAAATAAACCATAAAATTTATCACGTAGGTGAATATATTCAAATGTGATACAATATAATAATACATCAAAACACCATATTATATAACAAAAAGTGTTCTTGTAGCTTCGATGATTGAAGTTTATTTTTTCGACAATTATCTATAAATCCAAATGAAAAGCACTTAACGATGGGGGACCCTAAAGTTCCTTCATGCCCAGATGGCTGAGTATTAAAGAAGTCTTTCCCCATGATCAACAATGGCGGTCCCTGAATCCGTTATGACTGGTTGAAGAAGGAAAGTTTTTACTCTTGAATTTTCATACTTGAAAGAGAGAAATTTGATATTTGATGCAACCAAAATATCACACTATAATAATAATTATTATTATTATAATACTATAATCTCACCTTATCTTCCCTTCGGTTCCATAATTTCAGAGAAAACCGACTTGGAAGCTCCTTTGTTCGAATCATTGCCCGTTTTCGAGGTATTGCTGCTACTGAACATGTCATTGATGTAATTTTCAGAGCCTGTGTTTTTTGAGCTTGCAAACGGAGATTGGTCGCTGTCCTCCCTGTCCTTTGCTTCGCTGTCAACTCCGCCGGAAATCGGATCATCCCCTGCCGTTTCTTGCAGTTGCAGTGCGAACTCCAGTCCCCAGACTAGATCGTTCATGGAGGGTCGTTCAACTCCCTCGTCATTCAGACAACTCATGATGATCTCGCCCATCTTTTTCAAGCATCTTTGAGAAATTTCTTTCTTCAGATTTGGGTCGACGACTCGCACTAGATTGTTTCGATTGTACGATGATCGGACCCACTCGGCGAGGCTGGCCTTATCTTTCTCTTTCGTTCGAGTCAACGCCGGTCGTCCACATAGTACTTCGCAGAGCACAACGCCGAACGAGTACACATCTGATTTCTCCGTCAGCTGATGCCGTCGATAGTACTCCGGGTCTAAGTACCCAAAACTGCCTTTCACGACGGTGGTGACGTATCCTTTGGTTTCACTCGTAGGCCCAGTTTTTGATAGGCCAAAGTCTGAAACCTTAGCCACCCATTTCTCATCTAATAAGATATTTGTTGACTTGACGTCGCGATGAATGATCGTGTGTTTCGCGCCCGTGTGGAGATAATGTAGACCACGCGCTGCTCCAATGCAAATCTCCAGCCGTTGCTTCCACGAGAGAGGTGGATTGTTCTCATCGCAGCCGTAGATATGGCTCTGGAGGGTCCCACGATCCATGAAATCGTACACGAGGATCATCTCGTTTCCGTCGTTACAGTAGCCGATCAGAGACACTAGATGAAGATGGCGAAGCTGGGAAAGCATCTCGATCTCTGTTTTGAATTCGTGGGCCCCCTGTTTAGAGCCTGGTTTCAGCCGTTTGATCGCAACTGGGATCGACCCTTTGTCGATGTAACCTTTGTATACGTTGCCGAATCCTCCTACTCCGATGACGAAAACTTCGTCGAAATTGTTGGTGGCCGATTTGATCTCGGCCAATGAGAAGTAGCGACACAAATCGGACGGTAGAGACGAGCCGGGTGTCTTATTGGACTTCGTCGTTGTAGCGAAAGAAAATGGACTCCACCCCGAAGCTTTCTCGGTGGAGTTATGGTGCTTCGCGCTTCCTCTTCGACGCCGGCAAAGGAAGAATCCCACTGCAACAATAGCTAATCCTAGAATCCCGCCGAGAACCGCTGCTATTTTTACCATCACGTTATCCCTTGACCTTTTTGATTTTGAAGTCGGTGTTGAAGGGACTAAGGCAGAAGGGGTAGTCGGAGGTGGGTCTGGATTTTTACCTGCTAGATTTCCGGTGGAGTCGTTTAACTTGAACACTTCGGCTCCGTTCAAGATCGCGTCGGTGTAAACAGTTTTCCAATCTTCCGGGTTCGCTTGAAGAGCAATGGAGAGATTTACTCTTTTCTCTCCTGAGCTGCTAGGTACCAAAATTGTGTAATCTCTGTAGTAAGGAACCCCTCTTCCTCCGGCCCAGATAATGACATCGGCGTCAGTTTCGGCGATCTGATTATTTATGTATATGAGAAAAACCCTTTGATGTTGTTCGGTTATCTCCGGTTGAAACTCGCAAAAATGGAGCCTCACCAGGTAATAAAACGAAGGATCTACGGAGAATTCCCAAGTGAGATTGAAACTCTTGTTAATTGTTTTGTTCAACCCCATCGTTCTAGCAGTGCGATAAACATACTCGGGGGCTGTGTAACTTGATATTTTATCGAAGCTGAGCTGGATACTGACGTTAACAGGAACAACTAAGTCTGGTCCAGCTTCCGTGAGGTAATCTTGATCCGGCGACCAGCTTCTGAACATCCCGGTGTCATTATTGGCGGAGATCGATCCTCCGCCGACGTTCAGCCTGTAAACCATCTCCAGAGCGGTATAATTGGTGATGGGAAAAGTTCTCTGTTGTCCAATGAACTGAGTCCCTAATTCTCCGACCGGCGTATAGTAAAGATATGGAGGCATCGAAACGATTTCGATTCCATTAACAAAAGCATACGTTGCTAAATTACCATCAACGCTCGGAGTGAAATTTATGTTCAGCTTCTGATCTTCCTTCACGTTGAGACTGAATTCTCTCATGATTGTTGTTTCGCCGAACGCATCGGCAGTGACTGAAGCGTTAAAGTCCTTCAGGAGGGTGAATCGGTCGCCGGCAGTGACAGAGAAAAGAGCTAACGAACGGTCAAATCCAGAGTAGGATGCTGGGTAAAAGTAAAGCCGGACGAATTTCATGCCGGGAGTGACCGGGAAAGAGTAGGTAAACTGTTCGCGAGAGAGCCTTGCGGAGGAGTAAGGAACATTGGCGACGGATGAAGACTGTTGGAGAGCCTTTAAAGTGGAAGAGGCTTTATTCTGCGTGATTTCAAGAGAAAAGAATTTGGAGTTAATATCTCCGGCCCAGATCCGAGTATCATCGGCAGTCGAGTTGCCGGAGGAACCACAGTTGATGAGGATAACATCGTCGGGAGTGTAAGGTTGCGGAGAAACACAACCCACTTGAACAGTGAGTTTGTGGAAGAAGAGGAAGAAAAGGTGGAGGCAGAGAGGAACAGTAACGGCGGCAACCATGCTTGTGCTAGCAGAACTCGCCCTCGTTGTGGCAGAGTTGGAACATTATCTTAAATAAAACCTAAAAATCAGGAATCGGGATTGGAAAATTCTTTCGGAATTTACACGGCAATGACTTGAGAAAACAAAAGTGAGACAAGACAGCCCTGAAGTTGGACTTTTCCACAGACCATAGTGGGTTTGAAATGTCAACTCATCATATCTTCAATTTCTAATAACTTAATTATTATCACTATTTTATTTTAATTTTTCCATTGTTTTTTTCCTTTATAAAATTAATTTTAATTTACCTTCCAAAATTAATATAAATGGATTACTATCTTAATTTAAAAAAAAAAAAAAAAATACGAGAAATGGTAAAATGAAAAGACTTTCCAGCTAATGACGCCGACAGTGAGTTCTTCCTAGTCTTTTGCGGGCAACCACTGCTTGCTTATCCGCGTTCTCCGATGAAAGCGATGTTCTCTAAATGGGGTTAGCCCCGACCATAAATATCGAGCTCTTGATGATCTTCCCATAATCATCAGATTTATTTAATCACTCACGAACGTGTGAAAAAGAATTCAATTAGATTTTGGTATATTTTTAAAAATATTTATTATGAGTTTTTTGAAATTTAATTTATAAAATTCTCCAAGATCATCGAGAGTTAATTCAAATTTGAATATTACCTCAGAGAAAACAAAACATCAATTGTCAGTTTATGTGGAGCTAAATTATTTTTGGAGCTACACTCGTCGTCTAAACGAGTGGAGCTTGGACTCTGTCATTCACTCGACGACAGTGTTTCTTTATTCAATTTGACACTTCAAATTTTAGAAATTTAATATTAACTATACTCAATTAATTAATTAATTAATTAATTATATTTTTGTTCAAAACTTAGGACATGCTTCGTAATTTGACTACTCCAAGTCAACTGATCGACAGCATTGATTACTACTAAAGTCTCGCTTGAATTATATATTCTATAATGATATAATACAGCATCATTGATTAATTGATATTAATATCATTAATTAAATACTATTTAAAATATTGCCTCAACATACAAGTAAAAAATAATAATATAATATAATATAATTACTCATGGATTAAAATCTGCGTCCCATTATTGCTAGTTTTAAATTTGTGTATATTTAGAACGAGGATGCTGACGTTTGACCACATTGTGCCCCCCCCTCATTGAGATTGACGTGGCTTCCAATAACTTCAAACAATTTCCACCACTCCACTCCTGCAGAGGGATGAACTACCAGTCGTTTTATCATATATCTGCTCCACCACTTCAACTTTGATGTATAAATCCTAGTGTCCATAGTTTCTCACAGTGGGCTCGGCGAGAGAGAAGAAGAAGGAGGAGGAGGAAAAACTCAACCTTATCGCCATGAAAGTCACTGCAAACTCAAGCTTCAAGCTTCTAGTCATCGCATCAATGGCGGTCGTCTTCCTCGTCCAACCCAGTCTATGCAGCAACCAAACATCGTCCAGATGCGGTCCTACCCACCCAGAAAACTGCCTAATCGGCGACGATCACCTGGAGTCGGAGTTTCTGATGGACTCGGAGACAAGCAGAATGCTATTGGATGTGGGAAACTTCGTTACCGGCCTTACAAAAGACAGAAACAAGCCGTCTGTTGACTGTGGGCGGCGAGGATCTCGGTACGGAAGCTGTCTCCCACAGAGAAATGGAGGACCTACAGGAGAAATGTGTGCGACGTTTAAGCGGAATTGCCCACCCTAATCTTCTTAATGCTTCTATCTACTTTCTACCTGCAACTAGTATGGCTGTCAACCAATTCCTGTCCACGGTATCTTAAAAGTTATGATCCATATCTTAAAAATAAGGAAAGTAGTGTTACTTATTTTTCAAGGTTATCAATATCTATGTTAATTTAATGTTCTCGTGAATAACATTGTCATGACCAGCTGGTGTGTCTACAAAAATATCCTATCACCCAATTTAATGTTATGTTTACCTTTAGAAGACTTAAACATAAAATTGAATACTAGCCCACACGAGATGGGTTGAAATATATGTAGTAATCACAAAAATATAAAATAATGTAATTAATATAATTGAAATAGCATCGGCTAGAAATTAAAATGTGTAATGCCCCAACATAGAATTATAGACCAATACGATGTAACTAAACCACTTATGATGGAAAGAAAGAAAAGAGAGAAAATCTTCTTCCGCTAACAATCACCTCTGTCTTATACGAATCTTACATGAGAAATGAGAAGCCTTTTAGGGGGATCGAATAACTTAATATGAATAAGTTTTACAACCTACGATGACTTTAAGAAAATGTGAGAGCATGGTATGTATAAAACATTATCATAGAAATTGTTTTGATAAACGAACAATAGTGCAAACATTCAGTACATCAGTAAAATAAATCTTACTATATATATCACAAAAAATCCAAGGAAAAATAGATACACTCACGAATTCCGGTCGCAATATGCCATAGACATATTCATTTATAAAGGCAATAATCGGGGATCACTAGATCCACAAAAATAAACATTTCAATTAGGTTTATGATTTTTTACCCAAGGACATGCCAAATACTCTAATAGTCACAAACAAACACATCTTGTGACAAATAGTGAGAAAAAAACAAGACTCTTTCGTGGATGGATCAAACTTGATTCACTTGACCAAGATGATTAATAATATAACGTGCATGTTCAGAATAAATTATAAATTTTGAAAAGAGGTATTTTGAGTTAACATTCTGTGTAAAAAAATTACTTAAATTGAGCGAGTTATAAATTATTTAGGTCAAAATGGTATAAATTTGGCATAAATTGCTAAAAACACTGTTTATTTAAAAAAATAATTGATTTTATTTATATTTTCAGAAAATATCATATTCATAGCACTAAAATATTTAATTGCAAATTTTAAATTAATAATAAAAAAGAGAAACTCCCTGGGATAAGAGAACAAAAATAGAAAATTGCAAAAAAGAAGGAAGAAAATCGACGGGAAATAAAAAGGAGGGTTTTGGAAGAAAACGTTGGAATAAAACAAAGCTTTTCAACAATGAGAAAAAAAGAGGTACCAATCCCTTGCTTGGAGAAAAGTTTGAATATTTTAAAATCGATAGCTTCGATGAATTTTATGATTATTGACCAAGATTTTATTTTCATCACGAAAGAATATTTTTATTGCAAGAATTTGATTGTTTGTTACGATTACATACATTTGTTCGCATAAGTTATTATAATAATTATAGTTCAATTTTATTTATGCTGAATAACAAAATTAATTACACATATTTTTATTATATTGAAAAATAGATAAGAATCTTTGATGCATAATAATTTATGCAGATTGAATTTTACGAAATTGTTATCATTTAATTTTGTATAACTTATAAAATAAGGTGTTATTGATATTTTTATTATTTTCATCTGTCTATGAATTGAAGAGAAAAATAAAACAAACTCCTAAACAATTCGAAAGTATCTTGGTTATTACATAATTTTTGTTGTTTGAACGAATTCTCTAGCAATCTGTGAAATTTACGTAACAAAAATAATCAACTCCGACCAATATTCTTAATATTAATTTCAACTCATTTTAGTTTAATATCTTATTTTTATATTTCATATCAAAATCAAGTCTATCATTTTACTTTTTTTTTTTTACGCAATATAATTTGATTAAAATTATTTTCGTGGGTTCGACTCATATTTATTATTTATTACTTTGTTAGCGATACATACATTTCTATTAAAGTGTAATTTTTCAGTAATAATAAATATGTCTGGTAAAAACTACTAAATAGTATAACAAAACCGATGAACCATAAAATGAACACATCATTTCATATGAGAACATGTTTCAAAATAAAATTTATGAAAACCACGATGTTGAATATAAATATAAATCATTATCTCAATTACGACTACAGTTTTACCGAAAAATCGAAATGTATTATCAAACACAGACATCGAAAATCAATAAAAATCATCGGAACCTCAAAAAAAAAAAAAAAAGACATTAAAATCTCAATCAAAACCCTGAGAATAGTGATGCTCAACCAAAATGGACGAATTTGCCCAAAAAATAGATCACTTGGTCACGATATGAAACCGATTCTCCGATTGCCACTACGGTATTGCAAAAAGATGATCTTCTGGATATAACTAACGGCAGTAATACCTTCTTTGGACAAAGAGTGTAACTAGCTGCGGAGATTTGTGATTCAGGTGAAGGAAGATGATGCGAACATCTGAGGTAGCGCTTGCCAAATCTCATTGGCAGTGATAAAGGAGACAATTTGGGACAGCAAATTTTCTGAGAGCAAAAGAAAAATCCAGCTCATAATGAGTTAATTATAACATTGTCAAACGGTGAATTCTGGGTTGATTTGGGAGCAGGGAGAATCCAGAAGCTGTAGAGGAGTAGAGCAAGAGTCGTCCATTATGTTATCAATTTCGTTGGCGATAACGACATTGAGCATCTGAATTTTCTAGACAAGGTAATTTGTATTGATTTTTGGATTATTCGAGGGAAAAGGGAGCATGAGAGGACGGAATTATAGAAGTAGGGTATGTCATTTTGTTGGCTCTAGTATCAAGTTGAAATTCTATGAAGAAGAAGACAAGGTAAGTGGCGAGAGAGAGAGAGAGAGAGAGAGAGAGAGAGAGAGAGAGAGAGAGAGAGAGTGTTCTATAATTCTTCTATTATTTAATTCGGTCGACCCATGTTTACATGTATATACAGGAAACATAAATGATGAGTTTGGGAAATTGTAAAGCTGAACTACAACTAAAAATTAAACTGTCAAGTACTGTAACATTGCCCACCCCTGATGTTCTTAATCCTTCTATCTACTTTCGTCCTGCATCTTCCCTTGTTTCTTAAAAGTTATGATAATCCATGTCTTAAACATAAGGAAACTAGTGTTACTTATTTTTGTTTTCATTAATACCCATCTTAATTTAATGCTGCCGTGAATAACCAAGCTTAATTTTCTCGGTTTATGGATTGAAAAAAAATGATTAAAATATAAAAAAATATTCGATTAGTTTATCTGGAAAATCAAATAAAAAAACACAAGTTTTTGGAGAAAGTTTTATTATGAATAATAAGATTATAAATATATTTTATTTTGGCGTGACATAGTTCAAAAGAACATTTTTAATAGAGAAGAATCTTGGAGTGGAGAGGGCGATAATTCAAATATATTAAAATTATTATAAGATAATTTGAGAATTTGAAAACGGTGTCGTTTTGGCGGAAGGATTGGATTGAGAAAACTAAGGTCGAGGGAGGAGGGCTAAGATAATCCCCCAATGCCGGCGTTTCAGAGCTTCTGAAAGTCCAGTGAATATCTGTTCCGCCGCTTTCCGTTCGATGACCTTTCAACGCCGCTGTCTTCGCTCTTTCCCTATTTGACTCTGCGTTCTGGTTTCTCCAGGTAACGAATAGTTTTGGATTTTTTTCCCAAATAAAAAATAATCGAAAAATCCATGTATTGTTCGCTGATTTCCTTTGCTTTGTCTGAAATAATCTGAAAGCGTTTTTCTTCTTCAAGGGAAAACCCCATAAAGTAAATCTCTGCTACATTGACCGAAAATTTTTGGGCTACTTACTGATTCGTTCTGATATTATTTTGTGAATTCATTTCTCGTCAAATGATTAGGTTTTGTCCGGCCCCTTGTTATGTTAATTTGTTATGTTAACGCATTACGGACGAAATTTTTTGTTTACATAAAAGCCATTGTTTCTTTACTTGGATTTCATTTGCTTAGTTGTACCATTTTACTTGAAACGTATTACTAGCTGCTCTCAGCAATGCAGGCTTAGAATGCTATAATGTTCGGATTTCATCCTGTTAAGGCCAACGTTACTAGCCCTTTTTTGGCATAACAGCTGTAGTTGCTCTAAGAATTCAAGCTCTTCTTTTGAGTTTCCTAATGTTCGAGTACCTGACATTCTCTTGGTAGACCAAGGACCGTTGTTTTCTACTTTTATGATTCTGCATATTCGCATAGAGACAATGAAAACTTTAATGCAACCAATTTGTAGACGAGAAAGGAAAACGAATTTTTGCATGGAGATAAAGACAATTTCACTCGAAGCGATTCGTAGACAAGAAAAGAAAGCAAGACGGAGAAAAAGGAAGAAGTTGAAGAAGCTAGATGTTTTGCTGAAAAGTAACCCAGATCATAAGCTGGCTGACCAATTGGATTTGATTAGCACCAAAAATTTACTCGTCATTCCAGCCCCAAGTGAATCAGATCAAAGAGCTGGTGAAGAACTAGGTTCTCTTGATGTTGTCTGTAAGAAGAATGTGGAACCTTTGCAGCCTTCTTTGGGGCCTCTTACTCAGAAGAGAAAAAAGCTTCTCATTATTGATTTAAATGGATTGCTTGTGGATATTGTTACTCCTCCGCCCAAACAATGCAAAGCAGATATAAATATATGTAGGCGAGCAGGTGATAGTTTGATGTAAATTTTTATGTTCGAAAGAGTATGTGTTTTGTCCATTGACTTGTATCTAACACAATCTTGATTTCATTGTGTCAGTTTTCAAAAGACCTTTTTGTTTAGATTTCCTGAAGTTCTGCTTGGATAGATTCGAAGTAGCCATCTGGTCATCAAGAACCAAGTATTCATCTACTTTTGTTTATTGGATTTTATTGATTCTTATATTCTATCGTACAATATTAGTCTACTGTTAAATTTTGTTTTGGTACTTTTTCATTCGAATGCATAAGGCTACTTATTTCGCTGAAGGAAAATTATGACAAGAGTAATTGATCATGTGATGGGAGATATGAAGCACAAGTTAGTTTTCTGTTGGGTAAGCATTTTCTTATACGAGAATTTTATTGAGAACTCTGTCCTTATACAAAATAGCCTCGCCTTCTCATATTGTATACTAAATAAGAACCGAAAACTTAAAATAGGTGTCGGTATTTATTGTAATTCTTGAAGATTTGACCATTTTTTGAGCCTTAAGAACATGCATAGTGTTATCGACTTATAGTTTATAGCACGTGTTGCTTTAAATATCTTAGATTCTTATAATTCTGCTTATTAATGAGGACACTAACTTGGCAGGATATTTCGCAATGCACTCCTACAGGATTCAAGACGTTGGAAAATAGACATAAAGTCTTGGTATTTAAGGAGCTGAGGAGAGTATGGGAAAAGCATGACCCCAATCTCCCATGGGAGAAGGGTATTTATGACATATCAAATACTTTATTGTTGGATGATTCTCCTTACAAAGCTTTGCTTAATCCTGTAAGTTCTTATTCAGTTTATTCTCTCTTATCTTTGCTCTTCTTTTAGTTCCTTATCTTGTTTTCCTCTTATAGCAATACACCGCTGTTTTCCCTCATTCCTACAAGTATCAAGATAAAGATGATACCTCATTAGGTAAGGTTTCTTTGAACATAATCTTTTTCATAGTTGTTTATGAAAATTATAATAAATTTCGGACGTTAACCACCCGGTTTTGTCTATGATTTTGTTTTGTTACCATTGAAATGTATAAATGTTCATTCGAATGCTTTGACCATGCATTAATGCAAAAATTTCAGGCCCTAAGGGCGATCTTTGGGTTTATCTCGAGGGGTTGGCGGAGGCTGAAAATATACCCAAATTCATCGAAGCTCACCCATTTGGTCAAGATCCAATAAGTAAATCAAGCGCAACCTGGAGTTTCTACCAAAAGGTTTTGGGAAGTCGGAAAACCTTTCAACCCACAACATGATCAGTCTGTTCTCATTTTGACCCTTTTGGATATGAAATTCTTGGTCCCTGAATTAAATTTTTTTTGGACATCTTACACTTTTATGTGATTCTTCGCGTAATTGTTTAGTTATACAAATGCCATAGGACCCTTGTCCAACTTATACAAGTGTATCGATGCTTAAACATCAACTTATAAATTTACCAAAAATCATTCTTATATTGGGTTGAAATGCATAGATTTGTCATTTTTCGATTGAAATAGCCTTGGCTTCAATCTTCTTCTAATCGAATGTTTGTTTGAATGGATGGTTTTTGTATTATCAGAGGAGGGTGTCGGAGTCCTAGAACTGTTTTTTCATGGATTTTGGTTTTGGGAAAGAGGAGTTCAAGTGAAATTAACGGTCGAATTGTAGGCCAATTTTGATAAATTCTGAACCAGTAGGGTTTGTCTCTGATGAAATTTAAATCAACTACAACGTGGATTCTTACCGCCTCCTACAATTTTGAAGTCAACCCCACATTTGACCAATCATTTTTTTCCCCAATGGATTCTTAATATTATTAAATGATTAAATTTTTTTTTTATTTAGAAGAATATTCTATTTGGGTTTTGATAGTATTAATTCTTATTTATTAATATTTAATAATTAGTGTAATTAACGTACTAATTCTCTGTATATACATTAATATTATTAAATCAAAAGATCAATTATCTTAAGACGTTTTTAGAATTAATTTTCTTTTCAACAACCCAACATAATTAGTTTAACGGCCAATAAGCATTTATCTTGAATTCGCAAGTATATTTTTCTGAAATTAAATAATGAAAGAGTTCATTCAAATTGTAAATAGACAATGTCAAATGAATGAGCCAAGTTTGGAGAAGCCGGACTCATCCTAACAAACCGAGCCAATACGTTTGTTTGGTCAAAACTTGATTTATTTTTCATATCTTACCCTAGTAAATTTTGCATAATCAATCAGACTAAGCTTTTTCTTTTTTTTTTAACAAACCATTTTGTCTCTCTCCCTCGAAGCATCGTGATCCTTGCATTGCTTAATCATGTGGGAACTCATCGTGTGTTAGCCGAAATGGCTCAATAACAAAGTAAACTGTGAGAGTTTATCTCATAAAAAAAAATATACACAATCTCGCATCGCTTGATTGTTGTTAAGTTGAGTGATTCATCAGTCAGATATCTCTCTATAGTAATACTATATGTTATAAAGTAAAATATGAAAATAAAATACAATTGCGCATAATTCACCACAAATAAGATAATATTATACTGGTGGAGTGACCGTATTTTGAAAGGACGGGCAATTCCTCACATGTTACACAAATTTTCAACACACTTTCTCTAAGAAAATTGTGACAGTCCACCATCTGAAAATAGGGATGATTCAAAATCTTGTTAATTATGAGACCTCAATCCATATTAGTTAAGATAAAAGATTTCACATCGCTTGGAATAGTTTATAAGAAAAGTTCTCCTCCTTAACTACTACAATATGTTTTGATCTAAGTTCAAAAATAAATTCGTGCAAGCTCCTGCCAGAAAAGAAGAATATAGTCGTCGGAGGATTTGGAACTCTATAAAAATGATGCATATTTATCTTACTTGTTCTCTCACATGTACTTCATGTTTACAACGTGAGAGAGAGAGAGAAGAGAGTCTAGAGAGAGAGAGAGGAAGAGGATAATAGAGATGTGTACTCAAAACCTACAATAATGCTCTCACCATTCCACTGCTTTATCCGTCCGTATTCGTTAAGAACAACTCTACTCACCTACCTTTTGCATTCAAGCTAGTTTACAGAAGCAAGAAATTCCCAGAAATTTGAAGAGTTAGTATCATACTTCATATTCAAATATTAAAATTAATTAAAAAAACAAAAAAAAAAAGAAAGAACAATTATGGAGATTAAATTTCACATCTTTGAGGAGTGCTTAGTTCAAAAACGCCATTAAATAGACGTCTTTTTTTCTGTGTTGACCTTAACTATCTCTATAGCAAGCACGTAACTCTACATCTATCTCATCAAAGTCAGTGTTCAGACACTGCATTTGTAGGTATGAAACAGATAAACAGTAACCCTAAATCAAGTTCTGCACTCCAATTTTTATTAAAAAAGATAACAAACCAAGCAAAATAGAAACACCCTCTTTGATTATGCAGAAAAAAACGAATCTTGTAAACTGAAATTGAAAGAAAATGAAAGAGGGAGAGAGAGAGAGAGAGAGAGAGAGAGAGAGAGAGAGAGAGCTTTTGAGAAGAAGAATCATATTTTTTCAATGAAGAAAAACACCACAACAATAAATATTTATTTTCTGTTCAATATACAGATCAACTTTCATACAATCCTAGTGTTCGAATTGAAAACTGTGAAAGTTAAAAGAATATTGCGTTATGCAAACAATAATCATCGTTCAAAACATATACCAAGTGACCACAAGAAACGAAGCTGGACAATTAGAAATCAATCCCATAAAGTAAACACAGAGAAATTCAAATGAGGATGGATTGATTTTTTTTTTTAGTCAGGTCTTATTTGGTTGATCATCGCTGTTATCTGGAGAAGCAAAAAGCTTAGGCGCCATGCTAAAACGGAAAGGTCTCACCGATTGACTGGTAGGATATAAAGACGGTGCAAGAGAGTTCGCAAAGAGATTTTGAGAATTTGAGCTCATCAACTGAACATGGTTCACTTGTCTTTGATCGATCTCAAATGGCGACGAAAAATATGATTGTGTCGCCGGAGGACAAATGATGATTTGAGACCCCGTCGTGAGAGAAAATGCGGGAGGCAATTGCATGAAATTGAAGTTATGGAGATGATCTTCTGCTTGCGTTGAGATCTGGCTTCCTGGGAGAGAAGATTGAAGATTTGAGGCCTCCATATGATGACTACATATGTTTGAAACATTATATGACATACCTGGAAGACATTGAATGTCGGAAAATACTTGTTTTTCGCTGCCATTGCTATGTTTTTTAACTCCCTCTCTCCAATTCTCTCTCTCATTCTCTTCTTCCCTTGCAGCTTCATCAGACTTAGCCCTCCATAAAACATCTGAACTTAAAATACTTGGTCTGATCAATACACTTGAAGCTTCCAAATTTTCTATATTATTGCTGATTTTGTGCTCTCCACTAGATTGAAAGACACCGGGAGAGGCTAGTTCAAGCATGGATTGATAATTTGCTCCAATATTTCCCGGCTGAAAAGGGAGCGGAGGAAGTACATCGATTTCATCTTTTGCGGCGTCAAGCAGCCAATCGACAACCTTGCTAGGCTGACTCAGGCCAAGCCTATCTTGAAGATCATATAATTGAATAGCCGTAGGAACTGAAAGTCTCACTCTTCTATCTCTTAATCCTCTTATTGTACAAACCTTGCTGTGTCGATCTTTCCCTCCGAACGCCCGTGGAACTCGCACAATTCTCGGATCCTTTTGGAACCATGGTGTTGAACTTGATGAAGGCTTATCCAATTTTCCCTGATGATAGCTAGAATTGCCTTCTTGTTTTGGTGGAAAGATCTCTTGAGTATCACTTATAATCATCTTATGTCTCTCATCATCGCTGACACCATGAAAGGACTGAAAATTCTCTCTTCTTTCCAGTGAAAAGCTTTTGGAAATGATCTCCTCTACTCTTTTAAATGAAGTTTCACTGCTAAATATGGCTTGCTTCGGAGTAATTCACTGCGATCATCTGCTTTGCAGCCAAGACAAAATTAAAACAAGAGATCTTTGGTCTATTTTTTGAAGCAATGGAAAGAAAAAGAGTTTGATTGCATGAAATATAAAAGTCTTGGATTAGATTTTTTATAATTTGGGAAGTAGATCTCCTTCTTTAAACTTTTTTATACGGAAGAAAACATACAACCCTGAAACTAACTGAAAATGAACTTGCTTCCCCATGAACAAATTTCATATAAAAAAAAACTCAAAGAAAATGCTTCGAGGGACAGAAAAATAACGTGCGTATAAATTTTATTATCGGAAATACTTACGCCAATTTATGGAGGAACTAGGGTAATCAAATGGAAATTATTTACGACAAGGTTTAGACTGTAACCCTAAAAAATTTAATTGAGCCTAAGATCAAGCAGAATGACTGCGAAATAGGTAAAATCAACTCAGATGGGAGTTAAGAACCTGTTGAAGAAGAAAATATCAGCATCAAAACCTAGGTTTTGAGCTTAAAATTGACATGTAACTTAAAAAGAACTCACATGGGACGCTAAAAGGAGTAAACTAGTTGAAGCAGAAAGTGTTTATGTCTTTGATCTGATTTTTGGAAACAAAGAAGAATGAGGATTGGTGAAGAAGAAGAAGGAATAGTCGGCTGAGAAAAGGAAGATGCCGGAATTCAACCGATCATGCCCCATTCAAAGATAAAAGCAATGGACCAGATTGAGCCAAGTTTCACATCTCTCCATCGACTAACTTAATGTCCTAGTCTCATATCTCATCTTCAATAACCAGAGCTTACCCATCTCATCACCATATTAGAAACCACAATTGGAAAAGGGAATATATATATATATGCTAATTGGTATCATCATTCATAACAAGGTAAGCTGATTAATTACAGGTTTAACTGATTGATTATTACATTTACATCGATATGAGAAATATAGACATGTGGTTAAGATGAATGATATGAAGAAAGGGGGACCATTTCTGCAAGTTTTGAAAAGTGGGGAGCGATGCTTTATCGACAACTACAAAAGGGCTGAATTTCTATCACATGGGTCGATTCAATTCTGTAATTTTATCATGCTAAAATGAAGTTTATACTTATCTAGTTGAAACCCATGAATAAATTATGAACACGAAGTAGGGTTAGATTAGATTCATCTAGGAAGTTATTTTATAGATGGTGGACCATTTGGAACACCTATGAAAATACCCACTGAAAGTAGAGGATGGACCACTGCAGAGGGATATGGATGGAACAAGTTGATATAGCTGCTGGGATTCAATCTTTCAAATGGATCTCTAACCATGCTTCAAACCTAACCCTTGCCAGTTCAAACTGTAGCAGTTGCCGGGCCTTCGTTGGTTGTTTTGCTCTACTGCCATGGGGAAGAAGAGAATCCATCATAAACAAAATTTTCCCTATGGTGGTCTCTGTAAGTGGCATGGAAGATGATGCCCTAGGCATGATTTTAACGAGATTGCAAACTGCATTATGATTGTGTTCATCTGTACAAGACGATCCAAACGAAGAAGATTTTTCCAAGAAGTTTTCTTCACTAGAGTGATGGCATCTGTCTGCCTGGTTTCTGCTTCTTTAACATTTGGGACAGTGCATGAAGATCATGTTTTTCAGGAGAACACTTGTGAAAAAATATGGATTAAAAGAAAGTTAAGATCTTCAGTTCATCAAAATCCATTTGATTAAAATCGCAACAGAATCTCAAAGAAAGAACAGATGAAGAAAGGAAGGAAGAGAAAGGGGAGAACAGACGATTATCATATGAACAGTAAGAACTGGCATTCTTATTGTGAGCTGGATCAAGCGATTCACCAAGACTTTTGTGTATGCCACGAGGTCCCAAGGACGAGGGGACAAGTGAATCATAACTCTGCGCTTCTCCCCGTCAGTGAAGTGAATGAGATCTCTTAGAAACTAACCTTGAGTCCAGTCAGCAAAGAACTCCACCAATATTTCAAAGTAAATGTAAAAATCCAAATGGCGAAGAAGGAAAGGATAAAAAGAGAAAAGGGTAAAAGAGTCGTGTTCAGGAAGGAAGAAGATGCCACACAAATTTCAGACATGGCTAGGGAGGAGGGAAATGTAGGGTTTATAATTTTCTGACCAACCAAACAGAAGAGAAATTAAAAAAAATCTCTTTACTGATTGGCTGTCTGCAAAGGGTAAACCATAATTCTTCAGTTAATGGTCCCCAGATTCCAAGCACAGAGCTCTGGTTCAGTCTATGACTTATCACCTTCACTGCTCGAAAACTCCATCACTATTATTGGATCACTAAATAAGCTAGATTGGAAGATGATATACGAACACGTGTATCTTCAAAAGGTTTTAGAAATATTATGTTGAGTCCGGGACACACGTGATCGGAGGCCAAACTCACGCAGGGTCCCTAATTAATATTAAAGTTTTGTAATTTTTTTTATTTATTGATATTTAAATTATAAAATTTAATTATATCAATTTTTTATTGGTAATTTCTCTCTTATACTCGTGGTTTTTTTCTTTATAAGGTTTCCACATAAATTCCGGTATTTATTATTTTTTCATTTTTATTTTTGCTTTCTAATTCGATTTTTCAACAATTTGTATCAAAACGAAATTGAAGGTTTCCGAAAATCAAATTTTGATTTATCAAAGATATCGAACGATTTTACAAGTTCGCAATTTTAGAAAAAGAAATTAGAAATAAAAAAAAATGTTGTTGTTCGTGCTGTGAAGAACATATAAGGAAAACAGGAAGCCTAGGTGAGAGACATCCGCCTTTTGTGAAGAACAAAGAAAGAGTGAGAAGAACCGTCCTCCGGATGGCACTATCGTCGAGCATCAAAGAAGAAAGACTTTCTCTGTTGTCGTCGTCGCTTGCGAAGGAGAAGAAGAAACTCATCAACCTCTTTCCCATCGCCAAACAGAGAAGAAGAGACCTTCCCTGGAGCCGCCGATTTGCTCCGCCGCACATAGCCAACCGTCAACAGCGTAATCTGTCCTCCTCTGTTGCACAGTCATTCTCCACCATGCAACATCTGATTCTCCGATCAGGATACAGAACATAGAATCAGTGTCTCTCGTTTCGTTTGCCGCCCAGTCTTCGACTCTGATCTGAGTCTAAACGTCGAGCCAATAGTGTTGGCTTGAGATTTATTCCAGTTTGATTTTTTCACTGGTAATAGAAGCAGTTTTTCGTGTACTATTTATTAGAATTTTTTGGTGGAAGAATTTCTTGTTGATTGAGAAATTTTTGAGATAAAAAATCAAATTTTACTGCTTAGGATATTTTGGAATATACGGTTTTGAAATTATTGAGATTCATTCTGATAGATTGTGGGAGCTATTTTTGAATCATAGAGAGTAACCCAAATCGGATAGTCATGTTGAACAACTTCAGCTATCATGTGTGGAAAGAGAAGATGGAAGATTTTCTCTATGTGAAAGACTATTATCTGCTCATTTGCTGGAGTGAAGCCAGCGACTAAATCTGACTTCGAATGATAATTGTGTTATCGTCTAGTGTGTGGTTACATCTGATAGTGGGTAGATGATAATGTTCTCAACCATGTCACTGAGGAAAAGAACGCTCAGAGCTTGTGAAAAAAGATTGAGGAGTTGTATGCTCGGAAGACCGACAACAAGAAGTTGTATTTGATCAAGCAGTTTCTAGGGTTGAAGTCCCATAATGGAAAAGCTATGACCGATCATTTAAATACATTTCAAGGAATTATCAATCACTTGACTGGAATAAAAATCAAGTTTGATGAAGAAATTTAAGGGTGAATGATACTTAGAACTTTACTGGACTCGTGAGAGACATTTAGAATGTTGTTGTCTAACTCTGCCCCAAATAATGTTTTGACTATAATGTTGTTAAGAGTAGTGTTCTAAATGAGGAGTTGAGAATAAAATCAACGGGTTTTTCTTTACAATCAGACATTCTAGTCACCAAAAACATGGGGAAAAGTCAAAACAAAGGTCATGACAACAGAAATCAAAGGCAAAGCAAGTCGGAAAAATACACTAACCTTGAGTGTCTCATTGTGGCAAGAAGGAACACATTAAGAAATTTTGTCAAAAGTTTCTTCAAAAAAATCTGAATGCCAAGGGAAAAGAAAATAAGATCGAAGAAGGTGACACCGGTAAAAATGTAGCCATGGCCACCGAGGAATCTCTTTAGTGTGGGCGACGAAGACCTCGTAAATCTACGAGTTGGGTGATCAGTAGTGGTGCTTCAATACATGCTACTTCGCGGAGGAATTTCTCTACGTCTTATACTTCCGGTGATTTTGGAAGTGTGAGTATGGAAAATGCTGGCGTTGCAAAAATCATTTGTGTGGGAGACATGCATTTGGAGGCCAACATCAGCAACATCTTGGTTTTGAGAGGTATGAAGCGCATTCCCAACATCCATATGAATCTAATCTCTACCAAAAAGCTTGACGACGAAAGGTTTTGCAACACCTTTCGTGATGAAAAATGAAAGCTCACTAGAGGCTCTTTGATTGGGGGGAGAGAAGAAAAATATTTCTCTTTATATATGATGCACGCCAAGATTGAGGATTCCATAGTCTATACGGTGGATGATAAAGGTGCTGTAGAGCTTTGGCACAATCGGCTTAACCATATGATCGAGAAATGATTGATGATTCTAGCAAAAAAGAATATACTTTTAAGTATAAAAAATGGCTCTCTAAAAAGGTGTGTTCACTGTTTGACAAGCAAGCAGACTCGAGCAGCTTTCAAGACCATTCCTCACTCGAAGAAACCAGGTATACTCAACATAGTGTACTTCGATGTGTGCAGTCTTATGAAGACAAGAACACTTGGTAGTGCAGTGTACTTTGTGACTTTCATCAACAATTACTCAAGAAAGATTTATGTGTATATGTTGAAGTCAAAAGATCAAGTGCTAGACGTTTTCAAGCAGATTCATACTCGAGTGGAAAGAAAAACAAGTGTGAAGCTTAAGTACATCTGCATAGATAATGAGGGTGAGTATTGTGATCCTTTTTATGAGTATTGCAGAGAGCAGGATATTCGACATCAAAAGACACCTTCGAAGACTTCTCAGTTGAACGGGTTAGCTGAGAGAATAAATATGACACTTGTTGAGAGGGTGAGATGCTTTCTTTCGCAATTACAGTTGCTGAGGTTCTTTTGGGGTGTAACCTTGAGTACATTAGTTTATGTTTTGAGTCTCAAGCTGAATGTTTCGTTGGGTTTCAAAGTTCCGAATAAAATGTGGTCTAGAAAAGAAGCTTTTTATAGCCATTTGCACATTTTTGAGTGCAAGAGCTTTATTCACATCCCAAAAGATGAGCAGTCGAAACTCAATGTGAAGATGTGCCAATGTGTGTTCATCGATTATGGTATTGATGAGTTTGGCTACAGGTTCTACGATCCGGTGTAAAAAAAGCTTGTTAGAAGCCGAGATGAAATATTCGTAGAAGATCAAGGCATCAAAGACCTCGATAAGATAGAAATGGCAGAGAAATATAGTGATGATCTGATCGATTTGGATCTGTCTTCTACACCTACAATGCATTCCAATCGG